>PVJA010000694.1:0-155379 GCA_004027025.1 Myocastor coypus
AGAGGAGGGAGGCAGAGAGGGAGAGGAAGGGAGGGAAGGAGAGAGTGGGAGGGATGGAGGGGGAGAGAGGGAGTAAGAGGGAGAGAAAGAGAGGGAAGGAGAGAGGGAAGCAGAAGGAGGGGGGAGAGAGGGAGGGAAGGAGGGAGGGAGGGAGGGAAGGAGAGAGGGAGGGAGGGAAAGAGGGAGGGAGGGAGGGAGAGAGGGAGGGAAGGAGGGAGGGAGAGGAAAAGAAAGAGGAATGGAGACAGAGAGACAGAAACAGAGAGACAGATGGACAGGCAGACAGACAGATAGACAGACACAGAAAGACAGACAGAGACAGGCAGACACAGACAGAGAGAAGAGCAGAAATGAGAATAAGCCATCACCACAAGTCATGGCCACTTGAAGAACAGCAAGTGAGTACCACGGAAACTCTAATCCCCCAGATCTGATAACTCGATTACGTGCACCAGGTCCTTAAGAGTCTCCACCTGCCAAAACCCGCCTGAGAAGAAAGAGGCAGTCCAAGCAGACCTACACCTATAAAAGAAATTAGACCAGCTAGTAGCCTTCCAGAGAAAGGGCAGCAGGCCTGGGAGGGTTCGCAGATGAATCCTGTGACACAGAAAAGGGGGAACACTTACTAAGCCATCCAGGAGACCGAGCTTACCTAGTATCAGAACCAGACACAACATGATAAGCCCACTAGCGATCCACAGCTTTCAGAAGCACGGATGGGAAACCCCTCGACACAGTATTAGCAAGCACAGTCTGGCTGCAGTGCTAAGAAGGGTGCACCAGGGCTGAGGGGTACACTTCCCACGTGTGCAAGGGAAGCTTGTGTGCACGAGGCTGAGGGGGGTACTTCCCACATGTGCAAGGGAAGCTGGTGTGCACCAGGGCTGAGGGGTCACTTCCCACATGTGCAAGGGAAGCTGGTGTGCACCAGGGCTGAGGGGGGTACTTCCCACGGGTGCAAGGGAAGCTGGTGTGCACCAGGCTGAGGGGGACACTTCCCACGTGTGCAAGGGAAGCTCAGTGCTTGAAAATCAAGTGACGTTGTCCCAGAAGATGCCCTCCTCCCTCCCAGCCAGTAGACTTCAGCTTCTTTTTCATATTGTACATTTTGCTTTTAATAAGAAATAACATTGAGATGGTTTCAAAACACATTGGTAGGACAGCCACAATAATTGATAAAATGCATCAGTTGTCTTCACAGTAGTTGTTCAGAGTACAAAATGCAGACATAACTTTTCTAAACACTATTGACACAAATATTTATTTTCATTGAACTAAGAGAAAGTACTAATCTGGCTTTACTTTTTATGCTTTGTGGTTAAGCTTTTCTGATGGGTGGTTAAGTCCAAGTTAAAGCAAGACCTATGTAACAAAACATGTAATTTTCATATCTGACAAGATCAGTCAAATCCCCTCAGGATTTACCTTGAGGTAATGGTTCCTGCTCCAGCTCCATTGCTCCTGCCTCTTAGACACAGCAAGTCCCTGTGCTGCACAGCTGGTCACTGTGACCCACATTGGATAAGCCAGTCCCCAGTGGACAAGCTGTTCTGCCTCTTGCCTGTTCCACAGATGCCCCAGGCCCCCAGAGATTAGGCCTGATGTTCTGGGAATGACACTCCTCAGGGCCTGTCTACATGCATAACTCCAAATCCTGGGTAGCATTTCAGAGTTTCGGCTTCCATTGCAATGTGACCTGCCACGCCCTCAGAACGGGGTCACAGTGATGGATATGGCAGAGACCACTGACATCACCCGTGCTGGTCTGTGGTTTTAAAATCCTTCCCTTGGCAAACGGTACACAGAAGGAGCCATCTGCCAGACCTCACGCACCTGCAGCCAGTGGTCTGCTGCTCCTCCATGGTGGAAAACAGCAGCATTTTCCTGCTGATGCGAGGGGACAATAAGGTCACCTCCCACCATCCCTCCCATAGTGCACCGGAGGCCCAAGCTTAGGCAGGTGTCAAGTGTCCTGACCAGGAAGAAAGAGGCGAGCCGCCTCGGCCTTGGCCAGGAGCCACTCAAAGCCTGCCCTCCGCGCCCTTGGCAGGTGCTACCCCACCCCCAGGGCTGGGCCAATGGCCCCTGGGTGGCACCTTGGCCAGGTCTCTTCCAGCTTGCACAGCCTCGTCAGTCCCTATGCTTTGCTCCTGACCTGTGACTCAGATATGCCATTTGTATCCTGCAAAGTGGCCGTCCGTGAACCCCAGATGACAGGGCACAGCCAGTGGAAGCCAAGTGGGGTCAGAATGTCAGGAGCCATGCACACTAGGATGCTTCTGAAAGACTCCATTTGGGGACCACCAAAGCTCAGCGCCAGGATGTCGGGCAGCTGCCACCAGCATGACCACAGGGCCCAGAGCTGTACGAGGCTCCTGGAAACCCCACACTGTCCTCCCAGCCCTGTCCTGGCCCAGTCTGGAGCAAGTGAGGCTGTGGTCCGGGCAGCCTGAGAGGAAGGTACCCTGGACTCCGCATGAGGGACCCTCGACCGCCTACCCTAGTGCCAATGGTGAGACGCCAAGCCAGGGCAGAGACATTTCTACTAATTCAGCATTCACTGCATAAGCTGTGAGCCACGGGGGCGGGTTGGTGACAGACTAGGGAGACTGAGGCAGGGTGCAAGCAGCTGCCAGGCTGCCTGACAGATGCTACCTACAAAGTTTCGATCGCTGGGCCTGAGAAAATCAAAGCCATTTCCATGTCACCCAGAGCACAGGAAAGGGACTTTTTATGGGCCACATCTGCCTATTTGAGTTAATTTATATTCTGTAGGTGTCACTCGGTGGGAGAATTATTTCACCACGCTTCTGAGTGGTGCAGAATTGATCTCGCGTTCAGTTTGTCAGCAAGATGAGTTCTCTGATCGGAGACGGCTTGCTGCCGCGGGAGGCGCACACTCCGTTCACAGCGACATCGCTAATCGATTGGCCTCTGCTCTCCCAAGCCACCAGAGGATCCTCTGAGCTCACAGCGTCCCCACAGGCTCCAGGATGCCCCCAGGCTCCCTGGGAGCTGAGCCCATGACCACTGGGAAAGACAAGGGGGCACCCTACCATGGCAGCGTTCCCTGGGCAGGAGCAGAGCAAGAGTGTCACTGGGCCTCTGCCCTCCCCGCCACAGCCACTTGACTCTGAGAAGGACCGGTGTGGCTATGGGAAGCGGTGTTTCCAAAGGGAACCCTGGGGCAGGAAGGCCACAGCTAGACAGGTGCCCGCACTGGCTGCTCACACAAGCAGGGCTCCCCCAGCCCCAGCCCCAGACAAGGGAGGAGAGACTTCTCCCTGCGAGCAAAACCCTGGAAGAAAGGGCCGGGGAGATAGCTCCATGGCACAAGTGCCTGCCTGGCAAGTGCAAGGTCATGAGTTCAAACCCCGGTCCCGCAAAACAAAACAAAGCAAACAAACAAACAAAATGCTGGAAGAAAACAGGCCCATTTGTGTGCTAATGTCTGTGCGAGTCTCCAGAGCACAAGGTGCAGATCCCACAACCAGTAGGTCTGCCAGGACCAGAGGCCAGAGCCCTCTGCAGGCCAGATGGGGAAGCAAGTGCCTAGTGGGAGTGTGCTGGAAGGGGTGGAGGCCTCTGGTCTTAGGAGTAGAGCAGGGCGTGAGGGGGTGCTTCCAGCGCTCCCCCGGCTCTCCTCCACCAGGGGCTTTGGTGCCAGTCAGGGAGGTGCTGTTCACAGCCACGGCATAATCACGTGGACTGTGTGTCACACCCCACACCCTGGGTGCCTCCCAGGGCTTCCCTTGGGTATGAAGTGCTCACACGGCGCTGTCCCGCCCTCTAGTCACAGCACTTGGTGAGGAGCACAGAACAGCGGGGGCACACACAGGTCATGGCAGCTGCACCCACGAGCCATGTCACCAGTGTCCCAAGCCTCGGCTCTGTGGCCACCAGCAGCTCCCAGGGGTGCTGAGCAGCAGGGAGGGAGCTCAGGCCACAGCTCTGACTGGGCACAGCAAGACTTGACAGAGAGGCCTGAGTGAACTGGTGACAGGGTCAGCTCACAGGGAGGATGGGCATCAGGGGACAGAGAGGCCACTGTACAGATGTGTGCAGCCCACCCTGAAGGACCCATGCTCACGGGAACAGGGAGGGAGGAGAGGCAGAGGGAGCAGGCCGCAGGGGCTCTGCTCCAGGAGATGGCCCTGGCCCTGGACCAGGTGGCGACCTGCAGCCTGCCAGTAGTGACCTCCCAGCCAGGCATCTGGGCCCCCTCCATACAAAATCACATATGTGGCCCCCGACAGGTGCTGCTGGGATTTTAGTGTGGATGGGAGACCAGCCTTAGTGCTTGGCGCTTGCCCCACCCCTCCAGGGCTCCGAGGAGGGAGAGCACACTGCCATACTGTGTCAAGAAGGGGAGTGACAGTGGCCAGGAGATGGCTCAGCAGCGTAAGGCCTGCCCGGCAGGCTTGGGGGTCTCACGCTCAACCCTTGTACAAAAAAAAAGACATGAAGTGAGAGCGGGGAGGCTGAAGCCACAGAGAGAGTCACGCCCCACTGCGTGTCCACAGTGGCTATTTGTGTATGGGGCTCTGAGATGGGACAAGTGTCTCCCCCACAGGAACCCAAGGTCCAGCAGGAAGACAGAGGCCCACTGCCCTGGGCCCAGGGCTGACCTCTGGGACCCCTGCGGCCCTGGACTGCTGCTGGACTCTGGGAGAGTGATGCGGGGTGCGGGGCTGAGTGATGACCCGGGCCACAGGACACGGAGCCGCTCGGGAGGCAGGCAAGAAAAGAAGCCAGGCTGCACACAGCCTGAGGCAGAGGCTGCCTGGGTACCTGAAGGATGGCAGCACTCCGCCGAGGAGAGGAAATGCTGTGCCCCTCTCTCTGATTGATGCAGGCACAGCCTAGGAATGCGGACGCCTGGCGGTACCGATAGATGCCGGCTTCTGTTCAAGGCCCCTTCTCTGGGGCAGCTGAGGGACTGGAAGTCCGGAACACGATTCCTGCGAATGCAGAAGGGTGAACCCTATCTCCTGGGCAATGCCTCATCGAGACTGCAAGCCCCTTCCACTGGGACCTTGACCCACTGGGGACATCATGGGGGCTCAGGAAAGCTCACCAAGTGCTGCAATCTGCAGCTTAACTCTGGGTGGGGAATAGAGAGAGGGGGACAGGAAGGAGGTATGGGGCTATGAGGTGGCACACAGGGGACCCTGTCTGCCTGGTGGAGCTGTCTCAGGGGAACAAGACGGAAAAGCCAGGAAACCGGAGCCTGAAATAATGGGATGACTGACCTCACGCCCAGGTTCCTGGCTCCGACTCCAGACAGCTGAGCCCTGTACAGCCAGGCTTTGGGGATTCAGAGGCACAGTTTATGGGGCTCAGGGCTGCCGCGTGCACACCCCAGCGGAGCCTGTGCTCTGCAGCGGGTCCGCACCAGCTGCTAGGTCCCCAGCGACACCGACAGTGACCCTCCCCACCCCGGCTCCCTTTGGAAAAGGGCTGAAACGTGGGCCAAATGATCACCCATAGGATGTGCGTCAAGAAAACAAATTAAGTCTAACATTTGAGTGGTGACAGCTGACCTTTGCATGATTAAAATCAATGGCTGTGAAATGAGCCAGATTAAAGGTGCTCGGCTTAATGGCGCAATCTCAGGAGCCAGGAGATGTTTCTGGAGACACCTGCTCGCCTCGAGGAGACAGGAACAAGGACCAGAGCTGGTACTGCCTGGAAAGTAGGTAGAGGACCTGGTACACCCCGGAGAGACCTGACTCCACAGCGGGCCAGATGCCAGGGCTAGCCCACCGCGGCAGTGGATGCCCCATGGCCTCCCTGTTGCAGGCTCTGGTCACAGACCGGTCCCATCCGACCCCACCCTGCAGCCCCTCTGGTCAACTCTGCCCTTCTGCAGCCTGCTCAGTCAGGTCCTTGAGGGGACTGTCCCTGACCCATGATCCCCTGCAGGCCAGCTCAGTTGAGCTGTGGGCTGCTGTCTCAAGCTGCAGCTCAAGTGCTAATAAAGCCTCTCCTAGACAGCGTTTCCTGGTTGTTCAGGGTTCCAACGGGAAGAGCTCCTACTGAGCTGGCTACGCCCAGGGCTGTGGGATCAGCGTAGCAGGGAGGAAAGGCAGCGGCAGCGGCCACCATCCCCAGAGGCCAGAGGCCAGAGCAAGCCCGCCAGGCAGCAGGAAGCTGGCTGATTCTTCCCTATGGGTCCTGGTCCTCTGCCAGTCTGACTGGATGTAAGAGCCCAGGATTGTGGGCACCAAAGAGCCACGCTTTGAAATCTGAGGCTTCTATACAGTGATCAGGAGCCCCAGCAACCAGGTGAGATCACGAGGCCCACGCAGGGTCCCTCTCCTATGGGGGATCCAGGGAATTCATCTGCAGGCTCACAAATTGGCCAGGGTCACGTTTCTATCTTACGTGGCCCTAATACCCACACTGCACAGGGACACCTGAGGCACAGAGCAGAGCTGTGGCCGGGAAGGGGCCCATGCCTGAGCTCCCAGGCCACAGGGAATACAGGGAGCCCTCCCTGGCCCTGTCACGAGCAGGCTGGGGCTCTGCCCTGCTCACTGTCCCGCCCATGCTGGCACAGGGGCCCCACGACTGCCTTCACCCCCACTGTCAGCACAGGCCCATCAGTTCTCGCAGCCTGGGGCCAGTACTCACAGCGACTTCGTACACACTGTGTTCCCGACTTGAAGCTTCCCAAGGACGCTGTATGCATCATTGGCCTTCATCAGGGCCCAGCTCTGAACTGGGTATTGCAATGCCACCAAACGCTGCCCACTTGCACCTCCACCGGGCTCCTCCCACTCAACCAGTCGTCACACAGAAGGCAGACGACCATGCGTGCCCGCGGGCCAGCGTGGGCTCTCTAGACACCAGGACGTACCGAGTCAGGGCACTCCTCTCTCAGGATGTTGCGTGGCAGGGGATCCAGTCCCTGCTGAAGGGGAGCGGGAGGGAAGCGGCACGGGCAGCTCGCTTCTCTGGCTTCCTCAGGCTCCCTGGATGCTGACGGGAGATGCCAAGGTGCAGGTGGGCACCTCTTGGAAATCTATCTTGAAACCTAGTAAAGAGAGAACACTGGCATCCGACACAGGGCAGGGAGCTGCTGGTGCTCTGGAGGCGGGGGGCAGGCCAGCCAGAGACCTCTCCTCTGGATGGGCATGGTGTCTACCACACCGCTCACGAGGTCAGGCCCCTGGGCTCAGCCGCAGACGACCACCCTGGGGAGCTCTGCATCCGGGGTAAGAGGAAGGCTGTGGCCTGGGCCCCCTGCATGTCTGGAAGGTGCTTTGCTGCTATTGTAGAAAACAGCATCACAGGAAAAGTTCAGACTTCGTCCTGCACACAGATTTCTACAGAGCAGCCTCTACAGGACCAGCACATCAAGGGAGGCTGCTCTGTTTCTGTGACATCTCTGAGGACTTGGGGTCAGGGAGGTACCAGCGGGGTGGGGTTTGCAGATGAGCACAGAAAGACGGATCCTAAGGGCCTCCCTCTGCAGACCACAGGCAGGGGGAAAGCAGAGCATCCACCTCCCAGGGCTCTAGGACCAATGCTGGGACTGTGTACGGACCCTGGGGTCTGGTCTAGGCCGGGCAGCAGCGGGGCAGGGGCTGGCGGGAGGGGTCTGGATAAGCCTGGTCCCTGCCCTGCCCACCGCTCCTCACTGGGCAGGCAAGCAGGTGATGTTGTCTGCCGAGGTGAGGACTGCTGCCTGCCGCCCACGGGCACACTGACAGGGTGTGGAGCTGTGGAGGAGTTGTGGTGGCAGAGGAGGAGGAGGAAGGCATACGGAGTGTACGGGGTGCTTTGGGGCAGAAAATCCAGGCTGTCCCCCTGTGAGGCTGCATGCAGTCCTGGGCCTATAGGCTGCTCCCTGAGCCAGTGACACCCAGGGGAAGAACCAGGACAGGAGGAGAGAGTGCTTGGGCCAGGGCAGGTCACCTTGGGGTCACAGGGAATCCTTGCAGAAGTGGCTGGCAGCTTCTGGGCACCAGCAAAGCAGGCTGCGGGGGCATCACCGGGGCTGGCAGGCCTGCAGCAGGAACCTGGAACCTCTGCACTGTGGTCTCTTTTAAAGAACAGTGGTAGGTACAAGCAGGACTCCAGTGGGTGGCGGCTGCTCAGAAACCTCAGAGGCTGGGGAGATAGCTCAAGGGCATAAGTGCCCTCCTGGCAAGCGCAAGGTCCAGAGTTCAATCCCCAGTACCACAAAAACAAAGAGAAACATCGGAGGGAAGGGAAAGCAGGGTATGGAGAAGTACAGCTGGTGGAGGAGGGGCGGAAGTGTCCTGTGGGGCTCTGGGAAGCAGGGGGCCCGGGGCCCACGCCCATTCTGTGCCAATAAGGACTAGTGACAGCGCTCCCTGCAGGAATTCCAGGGTCCCCGGCTCTCTCAGCCTGTCTGATGATAACGGGGAGTGTGAAAATGGAAAGAGAAGCCCCAAGATTTTGTCTTCTGCCTCACGACAGGGGCCAGAGGAGCCCTATGCATCCCCTAGAGGTGCTCACGTGCACCCTGGCCTTGTGCAGTGGCTGCTTTGTGGCCATCCTACACACACGCCAACTGGACACAATCCACCAGGCACCTAGAGTGCATGGTCCTCCTCGGAAGCCTACGCACCTGAGGGCCAGACCGGGCACCTCAGGAACACCAGGGTGACAAGGTGACGATGATGTCACGTGGTGGCTTTGTCCCGAGGCAGCATTCCTGAGACAGCAGTGATAAAAGGGAACCCTTCAGGGGCGCCTCCTTTCTGGACCGAGATGTAACAGCTGATTTGATTCTTCAAAGGAGAGACTTTGCTTGTTCTCTATAAGAAGGAGCCTGGTCCCTTGCACAGGGGAGGGAAGGTATCTTCCTTCTCCAGAAGGCCTGGGGTTCCGTTCTCTGAGCCTCAGATCTGGGGATCTGGGGCAGATGGGAAGGAAGGTGCTGCGAAGGACAGCCGTCCACTGCAGTGACACGGACAGCTCGGGCTGCTACCCTCTCCATCCGTCAGCTCTGTGGGGTACCCTTGGCCCCGTCGGCCATCAGGCGGACCCCAGCCCTCTTTTCCTAGGTAGGACCCATTCCCCAGACCCTGCTGCCCTTGGCTGTGCCTAATCTCCAGGGTTGGCACCTGGCAGGGTGTGTCCCTGGGCAAGAGGCAGGGGCTGTCCTTATAGCATGGGAAGGGGACGCCTGGTGGCTGGGAGGAGAGCTGGCTATACTTCTCAGATCCACCCTGAGCCGTGTCACAGGTGATGTGAGAGTGGGTGTTGGGGTGTCAGCGCCTGGGGTGAGTCAGAGCCGAGCTGAGAGTTCTAAAGAGCAACCTGGGAGCCACAGACCACACACTCCAAGGTCCACAGAAGGAGGAAGATCACAGGAGGGGCTTGGGTTCTAGCCACGCGCAAAGGTCCCCATGCTCCCCCAGGGACAAGCTAAGAAGGTCCCCATGCCAGCCACCCCTGCCTCAGCTAGGACAGCGCAGGACAGTCACCGATCTGTGCCCACCAGATGTCCTGTCCTTATCAGTTCTGGCAAAAGCCACCAGGCAGGGGCTGGGGAGATAGCTCCGAGGCACAAGCGCCTGCTGGGCAAGTGCAAGGTCGTGAGTTCGAACCCTGGTCCCACAAAAAAAAAAAAAAAAAAAAAGCCACCAGGCAGAAATAGCTCTTCGGCCCCAGTTCCCCCACAGCCTCAGAACTCTGCTGCCCACCGAGGGGGCTGTGGGCCCACAGAGCCATATCCCACTCACCAGGTTGGCAGGCAGCTCTCGGCCAGCGTGACCAGGCCAACCTCCCTCCGTGGCAGGTCTGTGGCCGTGAGCACAGCTGCCAGCACACGCAGCACAGCTCATAGAAGTGGGTCGGGCCAATGCCCGGGTCAGGGCCTGGAGAGCTCTGGGCCTGCGTGCAAGCTGTGCCCGCGGGCTGAGCACCCTCCTTGGTGACAGGCTGGTTGCTGGGGGGAGCCATTAGCAATGGCCTATCGGGCCATGTCGTGTGCCACCCATCCGTACAAGTTTTATTCATCAACTAAAACCTGATTTTAAAAATACCTTAATGGGCCGGGCGTGGTGGCGCACTCCTGTAATCCCAGCACTCCGGAGGCCGAGGCAGGAGGATCGGTGCAAGTTCGAGACCAGCCTGGGCCACAAAAGTGAGCTCAAGGCCAGCCTCAACTGCATAGTGAGACCCTGTCTCAAAAAGACAAAAAACAAAAAATAAAATAAAATAAAATAAAAAATAAAAATACCTTAATGGATTTGCTCATTGTTCAAATCTGCTATGTGCTTTTCACTCCTAGCAAGAGAAAGAAAAACCTGATGTCAGGGACTGCCTAAACGCACAGGGACTCACAGCCATGACATCACAGCAAGGACCTCATGGCTGGGATCCTAAGGTACCTGGGGGTCACCAGCACCCGTGAGCACCCACCCAGCTGATGCCCTTGCTCCCGAGCCGGGCTTCAAGCTCCAAGCTTCAGTTCCCGAGCCCTGTGGGAGGAGGCAGTGTCTCCAGAAAAGGCAGGGAATTGTGGGAAAGGAGGAAGACCAGGCCGAATCTGCTCTTGCCAGAGCCTGAGCTGGAGCCTCAAGCCAGGCTGAGGGACCCGCACAGGGCTTCCTGCTGTAGAGCACAGGGTGTCTGACTCTCCCAGGAATTCCTCACCGCAGCACAGAGAAAACAGCTGGGGGCCGGCACAGCCTGGGACAGGGCATAGCGGGGCATGTGTACAAGAGGGGGCCTTCCTCACTCTGCATGTTAGAATGTGGGGTACAAAGAGGGTGTGTCTGGGGCTCCCAGGCAGGGAGCCTCCCCAATCTCTGCAGAGTTACCTCAGCTCCAAAGTGCTTCGAGGCCACTGCTCTGCACTACAGCAGTCTCCTCTCTCCCCGAGTCGCTAATTCACACTCACAATGAGAGGAGACTCGATGGCTCAGTGGTCTAAAGCGCCTGCTTAGGAAAGCTTAGGTGGCTGCAGGGACTGCGGTTCGATCCCCGGCACCACATGCTGCGCCAGCCCTGCCCTCAGGGCAGGCTGAGCCTGCCATAAAAATAAATAAATAAACAAACAAAAGTTCTGAAACAAAAATAAATAAATAAAATAAAAAAGTATTTTAAAAAAAATAAAAAAATAAATTTAAAAAAAAGAAAGGAGATTTGATCTAAAAACGCCTGCGTGCAGCGCAGCCAACCCTGAAGGGCAGCCCAGAGCCAGCCCAGGAGACACAGACTCGGGCTCTGACAGCCCACCATTTCTGAGTTGAAGTGTGTGAGACGCTCGGTGCCTCACGGTGTGGGGAGCAGATGGGGCCCTACCTGAGTTCCCGGCCTCCTCCTCGTGGTCACGGCCTGCGGGCAGCTCTTGGGCCACACGCACATGCTATGCACACACACACAAGTGTGCTCCACTCCACACACGCACGCAGCCCGGCTCCCGCAACAGGGGCGCGGATGTCTCTCCCGCCCACACGGCCATATTCTGATCCCTCCGGGGCCACCGCCCGCCTCTGCCGTCGCTGCCGCATCAGAATATTCCATGAAAAGCAAACAAATTGCATCTCCTTGATTGCATTCCTGATTTCTTGGAAAGCAAAACTGTAGTAATTGGTTTACATTAAGCATCATGCTATTTGGGAGAGGGAAATTAAGTAGAATATCGTTAGATTTGATTCGGAGGCAAACACAGCTAAACAGAAGCAGCAGCAGACACCCGAAAACGCTCCTAATGCCACGGCTGGCAGGGCAAACTGCTGCTGGGGGAGCCACCTATGACAACAGCCATCCCAGGTGCAGGGAGCAAGCTCGGCACCGCAGGCTCCGCGAGACCTCCTGATACTTCATGGTCACCGACAGGTCGGGGTGCAGGCCCCGCCCTGGCCCCAGGCCACTTCTTCTGGTCCTCACCGGCCGCAGGCTCAGCTCAGTGGTGGTCCACAGGGCTCGGTTGGGTGCACACCCGTCCTTCTGCCGCTTGAGCCAAACCCGTGAGCACACTAGGCCAATGACGACAGACCTGGGAGAGATGGTGGAAGACCCCTCCTCACACAGTAAGGAGACCCCACGTGCGCCCTCAACGCATAGCTCAGCCCACCCCTCCCACACTCCTTCCTAGCCTACCTCCCAAGCTGCCCAGGCTCTGGCTGGGTCACCTTCTGGGTCGCGGCAGGCCCTGCTCTGCCTGTGTGGCGGCACCAGGGCCACATCAGGAGCCTGAGAGGCGTAAGGGGACACCTGTCCAGTGTCCTCCCAGCACCATCACTGGCTGAAGTCCTGTGGGATAGTGGACTCCGTGGTATTAGCACAGAGCCTGCTGTGTCCCGGGGCGCCCGCAGCAGCTGCACATCATGAGCAAGGGCAGGACCGAGGACAGGGACATGGGTCCCGGGCGAGCTGAGGCACATACGCTCACTCAGGTGACTTGTTCAACACTGTCCGTCTAGGCTGCACCACGAGGCAAGTAGTGGCTTCTCTCCTGCAAAATGGGGACAGTGGGTACAGGCCCCACCCCTGCATCTGGGTGACCTCAAACAGCCTCCCTCCCCCTGCCCTTCCATGGCTCAGTGACCATGGCCAGGCCCAGTGGCCTCTGGGCATATAGTGGCGCATGCAGTCCCGGGTGCTCCTTCTCAAGTCTGAGCCAGTGGTCACCCCTTGGGGGCACTTCTGAGCCAGGAGGACGTGTGCTGCCCTGTGCAGGGAACAGAGGCCAAGGGCAGAAAAGTGACTGCATGCCCTGCTCCAGGAGTGAGGCACGCTGGCGGCAGGGAGAAGTGGCTCCTCTTAAGCACACACCCTGTGTAGCAGAGAGGCCCTGGTATCCCTGCAGACACTCCCTGATGTCTCGACACCTGATGGCAAACTCAGGTCTGCATGATGGGGACAGGTGTCACATGGACACAGGCGGAAGCCACTGACTTCTCCCTGTTCCTGGAATGCCCAGAGGCGGGGCAGTTCCACTGCCATTTGCCACACCCTGCCATGGGCTCCCTTCACCCTTTTCATTCCCCAGAGTGCCCGGCTGCCCCAAGACACCTCATGCCCATGCCCAGATTGCCCTGGTGGGAAGGGAGGCTTAGCAGACAGCAGCAGAGCTGTCTCCCTTTGACCAACCCTGAGTGAGTGGCCAGAAACCTCCCCAGCACGGCACAGATCCGGAGGACTCGGGCCCATTGCTAACATCCCAGCCACCCCCGACCCAGTCGGCTGAGGTGAACGCAGCCAGCCCCACAGCAGGCCCCAGGCCTGTTGACAGCCCCAGGGTTAGCCCTGCCGTTTCCACGGGGCTGGAGCTAAGCCCTCGCCAGGACAGGTGCTGCCCTCCTGGATGCCCCAACCCTCTCAGGGAGTGAAGCACCTGGCATCTCACCACCAGCTCCAGGTACCCGACAGAGCCGGGCTCAGCCCCACCCTGTGATCAGCAGCGGTGGCGCAGGGCACAGGGGCTGCTCCCATAGCACACAGGGGTGAGGGGAGGATGTTGAGCTGCAGAACGTGCTGCTTTCTAGGAAAAGGGCGGGAGGCAGGTGCTGCGGCCTTCTGGCTCCTCACTTTAGTCAGCCCCGCGTGTCTGGCACGCGTAGGGCCCCGCCCACAGCAGCCCCGTCAGCGGCTCTCCTCCTGCCTCCTGCCTTCCGTGTCCCTGTCCTGTTCCTTTGTCTTCCGGCTGCAGCTCTAATTATCTCTTCGCAGCTCCTGTGAAAGGGGGGCTTTGGGAACCGGAGCCACCCTGCTTCCCTGCACGGGGCCTGACAGTCGAATCAGAGGCCCTCCAAGTGATAAATCTTCTTTATTAAAGTCCTTTGTCTCGGAGCAGCGGCCTGCCTCCCGTGTCAGCCTGGCACAGGGAGGAGGAGGCAGGCGGGGCACGCAGGGAAGCGGCTTCAAATAGCTATTCATTTTGAAAATCTTCACCGGATGAAAGGTGCGCTCCGCCGCACTTGTCTCTGAGTTGTTTCAGTTCATTCAGAGTGAGTTACTGAAAGTAAGCCTTGGGGTGGAGCCCAAACTGGGAGACAGTGAGCAGCCCTTGCGGGGACCCAGAAGAGGGACGCGCGGACCCGTTGCACAAGGATGGGGGCTCCCACCGAGGGGCTGCTCCCCAAGTGATGCCCTGTGGCCACAGCGGACACAGAGGCTCTGAAACCAAAGCCAGATCAGAACTCCCCAGGGGGAAAGCCCCACCCCAAGCTCCAGCGGTCCTCACACAGGTGCAGTTCCTGCTGTGGCAGACTCATCTATTTGTTCTAGTGAAGAGTTCCGTAGGGGCCATCAACTCCAACTCCAGAGTCACAGGAGAAAAGTGGAGGTACCAGGCTCCAGGTATGCCCCCACCTGGGCCCGGATGAGCTCCTGGGCCCTCCAGGGCATGGGCCAGACTGTCCCTCCTGTGCTGGGCGCACTGCCACTGCGCCAGTGCCTCCAAGGGCTCAGCCCAGCCCTGGTGAGCACTGAACCCCAACCCCAAGCCTCTAGACCACAGCAACTGCACTGGAGTCTCCTTCCACGGAAAAGCTTCCCATCCCTCGCTAATTTCCAGGGCCCCTGTGTAGTTTTGGAGGTGCTACCTTCCGGGCTGCTACTTTGACACCCTTCTACCAGGCGAAGCTTCATGTCAGTCAGTCTGGTGTTCTGGAGCCCACATTTGGTGGTAGAATTCCAAAGGCCACTGAGGAGCTTCAGCGGCCCCTGATCACAAGGAACAGGCGCCCCCATTCTGTGCCAGAGCGCAGAGCCCTGAAGACTCACAGGACGCGAAGCTTCAGACCAGCACCAGCACGGACGCTTCTCACAGTGAGGAGCACGCCTAGGGGAGCTAGCACTGAGACAGGGTGAAAAGTTGCCCTATAACCCTCCAGCCTGGGTGCTGCGGGGAGCAGCCTGAGAGTCCCTGTGGTCCCATGCACTGAGACCCTCCCACCACAGCCAGTGCCACCTGCCAAGGGTGAGCACAGCCAAGGGGCAGAAGCCCCACACATCCGTGGACCCCACCTTTACCTCTTAAGTCACCTACTGAGTAACTTCTGCCCAACACCCTGAGCTCTGCAGGAAGAGGAAAATAAGTTTTTATATGGAAAAAGTATCTCCAGGAGCTTTAGCAAAGTGATGACGTCAAAGTATGCTTCCCTGCCCCTCTTGGGAAAGTACGGGTGGGGTAAAGTGAGGTGTGTCACCTGGCCGACAGTACCTCTGACCCGAGGAGACCCCTGCTGCCTGCCAGGATGCCAGGCTTCGACAAATTGTGGTTCTGGGTTTCAAAGTTATTAGCAAGACGCTTGGCTGCTACTGAAATAGGAGTTTTTATTTTAATTTATATTTTAATGAAAGCTTATAATGGTACTCTACCATAAACACAAACAGCATAATCTTATAAAATTTTCATCTTTATCTATTTTGGGGAGAAACAGTCCTGTCCGCCTAATTGAGGCATCTGTCATTCTGACGTTAAATAGTGCATCTTTGGTCCTTTTATTATATTGTGGCATTTCTCATCCACTGTTAAATTGAGATAACGCGCTCACTTGGAGATAAAGGGAGATAATAGGTATTTCATAATGAGGGGAAGGAAGAGGCATCTCACATCAGGGCTAAGCACCGCTTTCTCTCTTTCCTGGAGTTTGCGGCCCTAGAGGGAGCTTTGGCGCCTCGCATCTCTCAACGCTCCACTAAGAGAAGGATCAGATGAGAAACATTTAGACAGGCGTCGGAGCGGTGATTGCCCACAGCCAGCCATCTGCGCCCTCTGAGAGCCACTTCGCAGGCTGCTCAGCCGGGCAGGCCCCGGCCCAGCCTCTGCCAGCCATCCGGCGCTGGAGACCGAGCCACGTCCTCCTCCCGGTGGAGCCAGCTCCTCCCAAGAGCGTCTCCATCTTTCTGTGCTAATCTGTGAACATTTCCACATACCAGATCCCACTCACACTCTCTGTCTGGGGGTTTGCTGCCTGGATAAGCAGTGACCATAAAATCATGACTTCAAGTCCTTTACCTAGAGCGTCTCTCCAGCGCACGAGCCCTCAGCAGCCACCCTGCAAGACCTGCTTCTCTGTAAAGCAAATATTCGCAGGGCTGAGAGCTGGGCTGAGAGCCGCCAGCTTTGAATCCTGGTTTCTCTGCACCTAGGGATGAAGGGGACGTCCCCCACTCTCTCCACATTCAGTTCCTTAGGTGTTGAGCCAGGGTGGTGAAGGTACATCACAGCAGAGCTGGCACTTCCTTTGTTGTTTCCTAGGGCATCTATTCTGATGGTTAGAGCTTACTAAACCTCTCTGCAGTGATACATCATGGCAACCAGGATGGTGGTGGTGGTGGTGGTGGTGCTGCTGATAACGATGGAGAGAACGGTGACAGCAGGGGGTGACACAATGACAACCACGAGGCAGCATCAGTGGGTGTTTGCCAAGTGCCTGCACTGCTTTAAAGTGCCTAATCTGTAGCCATTCATCTCTTCCCACCAACTACCTAAGACACAGGCACAGTGATCGCAACTAGGAAATTGGGGCATGCATTATGAAAAACTGGGCCAAGGCCGCCCACCAGGCACGTGACCTGGCTGGAATTCAGACCCTGGCAGCCATCCAGCAATCAGCACAGCCCACTCTCCTTGTAGTGCTGTGACTGACAGCCACTACCACTCTGAGCAGCCCCAGGGCAACCATGCAGGAGGAGGGCACCTCCTCTGGGCATCTCCTGCGGGCTGCCAGGCAGCTCAGACTAGGTGAACTCAGGCCCAAGGACAGCCCGGCCGCCCACACTTCTCCAGAGCCAGTGGCCACAGGTCTACGGACCTAAGCTTAGCGGTGAAGGTTTATTTGGAGAAGGGAGCATTCTGCAAGTGGGGAGTTCGATTACATCGTTGATGCCAAAGCCTGCATGGAAGGGCCCTCTTCGTGCAGACCCAGATGCTTGCCTGGGAAGACCACAGCTCACGCAGCCATTTATCCACAGAGCAGGAGATGGCATCTCTGTCATAGCATTCCTGACGCTTCTACTCGACCCCTCGCTGACCAGTGAGGCCGAGGGCAGGTGTCGGGAGCCCCAGTGCCTTCGGTTCAGGCCTCCAAGTTGCAGCTCTGAATGTTTAAATTAACCAGCGCCTCTTGGCACGGCGCTGCCTGTTATGTAACGGCCCCCTCCGCATTCTCTAAAAGGAATCAGATGTAAATTTCCCTAACCCGTGAACCACGAGAGCAGCATCCAAGCCTCTCAGACCTAATGGAGAGTGAAAGATAGATTTGGCTTGTTTTGCAATAACCTGTAGGTAGCAGGTTTCTCATAAAAGAAGCCATCTACTCAGCACTGCAGAAGAATCGCATTAAGCGCGTGACCCTAAAGACTCGAGCTTGGATAAGGACTTGGTGAAGCAGAGCGGTGGTGACGGCTCTCACCCGTGTCATAGCCCTGGAAGCTGCTCCCAGATGATGTCCCCAGAGACCTCACCCCGCGGGCAGGGCTCTGTCTGATGGCTGCCTGCACTGGGGTCTTCAAATGGGAACAAGAGAGAGCGTTACCAGGCTTGCCCTGGGGAGCACCAGACATCTAGACACACATAGGCACATGGGCATGCACATGTGCACACGCTTGTGTGCACATGAGATGGGGCATCTACCTGCGGCTGTCACTGCGTGTGCACAGCCATACGTGCATGAGCGCGTTCATGTGCAAATGCACACAGAACCAGAGACAAGTGCGAGCGCATCCAGCATGCTCACGTGATGTGCGTGGAGTGCGCACGTGCTCATTCACGTGTGTGCGTGTGTTCAAAGCACACACACATGGGCACACATACACGCCAGTCTTCACATGGATGGGCACATGTCTGTGCATTACACATTTGCAGGTGCGTGTGCCGCAGGGCCCATACGTGCACAGTGGTCACACGTACACATGCATGCCTGCAGTCATGTACATGCATACACAGCCCAGCATGTGCATGGCTGCCCTGCTGTGTGGTCTGCACCCTCTTAAGCTGCACAAGGCCATGCTGCCTTGCCCTCCTCCCATTCAAGGCTCTGCCCGCAGCGTCGTTCTCCCAAGGGGACGATGGCACGAATCCTCTGGGAGCCAGAGCGAGCTGGAAAGAATCAGGAGAGTAAGGCTGCGCTTTCTCAGAGGGGCAAGCCTGGGGGTCCACCCCGTCCAGACCGAAAGGGGCCTGGCCCCCACACGCAGCTGCCCAGGCAGCTGAGTGCCTCCACGCTGGACTCCCTCCTCTGTCTCCATGTGGGCAGAGCCCCAGGACCTCGGGGTGCTCTAGATGGGCTCAACCGGACCCCAGCCCCAGGGCGACCCTCTGCGCCGGGAAGATGCAAGGGGCTGCTGGGCTTGTGGGAGACCATGGCCCTGACAGGGCCAAAGGAGAAGACCAGCTGCCTAGAAGCCAGCTCTGCCTTGGCCGCCGCACCCACCCAGCCCCTGGCCCCACTCCTGTCCACACAAGCCCAGGAGCTTCCGAGCGCTGAGCGGCTCCCCGCGCCTACCCCCAGGCTGGAGCCCGCCCTTCCTTCGCTGCCGGGAGCTGTCCACAGGAGGCTCATCACTCTGAAGGAACGCGCAGAGACAGCCATGCCCTACGGAGTGTCGGGAGCTAAAGCAACACGACCGGTCCGATCTGTGCACGTCACTGTCCATCAGCCGATGTGCGCTGAAACGCTGGGAGCCGCATCCTGATAAATGACTCTCCTCCCGGGTCTCCTTGTTACAGTTGAAGCAGTGGATTGATTTTTTTTTTTAAAGTAATGTGTATAGGCAAGGACTACAAACAGGAAGTGACCCCAGGTGGCTATGCTGAAGCCTGAATCCCGGGGCCGAGGTCTCAGGTGGTGACAGCGGCAGTGGTGTTCTTGTCAGGGATGGGAGGGACAGGAGCTCAAGCAAGTCCCTCAGTCTCTACAAGGTGACCTTGACCCTAGATTCCCAGCCTCCAGGTTGTGAGAGGTAAATGTCTGTTGCTCAAGCGGCCAGGCTACGGTCGAAGGGGCTGGGACAGAGTTTGAGTGGGCCTCGCACCCAGTAGCCGGGCTGCGCCACCCTCCTGGGCTGCCGTGGAGAACATTCGCAAGCCAGGCAGCACCACCCCCCAGAAGGGCGCTCTGCACAACCCTGGAAGCTGCCAGATGGGGTCCATGCAGGACAGGGCCGCACGCCCGTGCGTCCTCCCTCAGGCTGCACCCTGGAGCCTCCGGTGTTCCCTGCCTCACAGCCCCTTTCCAGGGTCTCAGACCCTCGTGGCTATGCTGGTGAGCCTTTCCACGCAGCCCTGGCACACCGAGTCACCTGGCTTGCCCAGAGCTGACCCTTCCTGGTGGCCACTTCCTGCCTCCCCGGAGCCCAGCCCCAGGCCTGTACTTGTCCTTGGCTATGGCATCTCAGCACGCCATTCTGCCCCATCGTCAACCTCGCCAAGTAAGTTCTTTTCTGCTCTGTGTTTTCCGTTTCTTGATTAAAGTTCTGCTCTTGTGGGGGGGGTCAGTGCCTTCAGAAGGTGGCCACAGCAAGTTGGCAAGGGGTGGCCCACAGCGGCCCCCACTGGCCCCAGCCCACTGCCTCCAGGACTGGGGAAATGAAGTCTCTGTTGGTACATTTCTCAGTTTGAGGAGTTTGCTTAGGGCAGCCTGGATGGTCTGAGACGTACTTCCAGCAGTCCAAGGAGACCGGCTGCCTTGAAGCCCGGTACAGCCACGAGGGGCATGGAAGCCACACAGGTGCCTCCTGGGAGGGAAGACAAATGTCCCGACTGGATTGTGGCGGTGGTCCCGGCTCTGTAGACACCTACAAACTGGTGAGATGCACGCGTCATGTGGGTGGATTCCCCGTGTATGTGGATTTTATCTCAATAAAGTTGCTAAAATGATGATGATGATGATAATAATAATAATAATAATAATAATAATAATAATAGAGAATTTGGTGCCATCTGCTTTCTCTGAAAGGATGGTGACAGACACTGGTCCTGCCCAGAGCTGCCCTCCCTGCGTTCTCTGTCCCTAGCCCCTCCCACCCCAAAGCCTGATCTCCCACCAGGAGAATCCTCCCGTGGCTTCCAGGACGTGAAGACCACTGAGCTGTGTGGCTTCAGCCCAGGTCACAGCAGAGGACAAAGCCACGGTGACCTTTCTTCTGAAGACCCTGCACTAGGACTCCGAGCCCTCCCTCCTGGCCCCTGCAGCGCCACCCTCGCTGGCCTGGCTTCCCGCTGCCACGTCTTCTCTCGCTCTTCCTGCCTTGCCCGCCCCCACCCACCCAACTCCTGTCCAGGGGAGGAAGAGAGCCTGGAGCTGCCGGGAGGCTGAGCAGGTGCCTTCTGAGGCTGCCGGGGATGAGGTCGCTTTCTGGGGGGGGGGGAGCGGGAGTGGCTAGAAGCCGTCAAGGCGATGAAACGGAAGATGCCTTCCACGCGGGCGCTGCACCTGCCTCAGCGCACGGCTTGTCCTGCATCTCGCCAGGGTCAGCAGCCCCAAGGAGGTACGAGGCAGAACCTGGCCGCTCTGGGTGTTTGAGGATGAGCAAGTCACACAGAAGGGGCTGGTGAGGGTGCCCAGCCACGCTGGCAGGGTGCAGGAAGGGGAGGTGGCCCCCCTGCCTGCCCACAGCCCCTCCTATTCCCTGTCCCTGTGTCCTTTATTCCTTCATCTCCGCTCCTAAGGAAGTACAGGAAACCAGAAGTGTGGGGCTGGCAGAGGGCCTGGAAGGCCAGCCATAGCCCCCAGGACCCGATGCCCACCCCACACCTCCAGGCTGCGCTCAGCTCTAGGAGGTTAATGCCAAACCCGATGTGAGCTAAGCGGGTGCGGGAAGCAGGAAAGGGGAAGGACACCCAGTGGGGAAAGACGCCGCCGGGGACAGGAGCAGGGAGCGAGCAGGCAAAGAGCTATGGGAGAGGAGGGCAGAGCCACTGTCCTCTTCACACGGGTTCAGCGAGCGACGCCTCCAGGGGCAAGCCACTGAGCGTAGGCCTGCGGGGCTAGCATCGCAGGCCCCACACGTGGCTGGCACCCAGTTGATGTGGGCTGCGATCACAGATAACACGTGAACACATGCACACACCAGCTCCCCACCTCAGGGCATCCAGCAGTCATCACACAGGCCAGGGTGCCTGGCTCGCAGTGGCCAGCCAGCAGGAGGACACCCCTTTCTCCACTGTGATCACCCTGAACACAGCCCTCCAGGCCTCGCTAGTAGAAGTTGCACTCGGCTCCAGTCACAGTCTTGGAAGAGAGCCTCTGCGTTGTGTGAGCTTCGGGCCCCTGGGCGGGGCCTGACTCACTGCGAGAGCTTCCAACTTTCTGTCCTCACTTCCAGGCCTGAACCAACCCGAGCAAGCCAGGCGCAGCCCCAGCCAGGGCCCAGGCTCGGCCTTGGTGGAGGCCCCAGAAGCACCAGGAAACCCTGCTGGGGAATCCTCGCTCACACCGCAGTCCACATGCTGGACCCCCATCCCCTGTGGGTCTCCCTCACCCACGTGCAGTGCTCCCAGGGCAGAGAAGCCAGTGCTGCCCCTGCAGGGACAGCAGTGTGGAGCTCCGGCAAGTCTCTATTCCTCTGGGACCCCTGCACCTCTGTGTCCAGAGAGGTTCCTTGGGGACCCTCCTGAGCTGGTCATGCTCCCAGCAGACATGCTCCTCCCGTGGGAATCTTGCCAGGCCCCGAAAGCACAATCAGAGCAGGACATCTTCTTTGCACTGCTGCGAACAGAGGGAAGGAGGAAAGGCTTCCGGTGTTTGTGCCCTGCAGACTGCCTCCCACCCCCGAGGAGCTGGCTCCTTCCTAGAAGGCAGTCGCCGGCTCACACTGACCTCTGTGTGTGACATGCACACTCACATCAGGAAGAGGCTCCCGGCCCCTCTGCTACAGGGTCTCCTGTGGGGGAGGCCAGGTGACGGAACACAGGGCAGGCTCAGCTGCCTCTAACCTTCAGCTTTTCTGTCCCTGGGGCAGGGTCTGGGCGCAGGGGAGGCTCGCCCCAGAGATGGCACGGTGAGGAAGGATCCCAGCCGCTCCCTGCACGGCTGCCACATGGAGACAGCCATCTGTGGTCCCCGTGGGGGTCACAGGACCAGCGCAGCCATAGGTCTTGGATTTCCAGGGCAAGGCCCCACCGCTCACACGTTCTGTGTTACACACAGCTGCTGGCCACACAGATGACCTAAACTGGGCTTACACAAGCCTGCGCTGACCCGTTGGTCTCAGCTTCTCGGAATCCGCCGACGGAGCTCTGGCCTTCACGCAGGGCTTTAGATCAATCATCTCTGAGTCACCCGGATGCACAGGGGCACCCGAGACATGCACATGGCCTGGACACAGTGCCCACAGACCCAGCAGCAGGACAGGCCCCAGCCACCCGCCTGGACACAACACCCTGGCCCACCCCTGCGGGTCCTTGGGTAGGACCTGGAGTGGGATAGCCTCTCTGCTTCACTCTCGTGCCGAGCCTGACGGATGCTGGCCTGCAGACTAGGCGGAAAGTTTATTTAGAGCTTTTAGCGGGGCCTGGGGGCCAAGGCTGTGTGAACAAATATTCCCCCAGCTGCTTTCCCTGGTGCCAGGATCTGTAAATAATACTGCACAATAATGAAAGTTATGAACCGACAGTTCTCACCAAGAGGAGAAAATATTGGCAAATAAAAATGCTTGGTGCCCAAAATATAAACCACCACTCCTCCTGAGATTGATGAATGCAAACACTTATCTCAGGGTCCTGGGGACACAGGCGCAGGGCCAGCTGGGGTGGGGGCAGCTGGGCCCTCGAAACAGGCCCCAATCCAGCCACAGCTGTCTGTGAGCTGAGCCTGCCGCATGCCAGCCAGGGGCATTTATTGCTCATAGAAATGATTTGCTGGGCCTTGAGCTTTCTTAATAAACTGGAGGGAAGGGTGGGAGAAAAGATGGAGTTTCGCAGGCACTGGTGTTTTACCTTTCAAATTAATAAAAAGAAGCCTGTGATAAGGAACAAGAGCCCTCCGGAAATGGAGGAGAAAGAGGGAGCACCTCCGAGGGGCAGACTGCCTGCAAGTGGGAGACCCAGGCTTCCAACTCCAAAGCCCTCTGGACATCGTATACGCCTTCTGGTCCTTTGGCTTCCATGAGCCTGTCCACGTGGCTGATTCGTGTCTCCCCTTTTGAGGGACAGGAACACTGGAAATCCAAGAGGCAGCGTGGAGCACTGCAGACACCCCTGCTCCCTTTCTCTTCCCACCTGTCCTTGGCCCCTCTGGGAATGAGGCCCAGCTCTGTGACCACGGGCTGAGCCACACCCGGCTTCCCACAACGTCCTCGTTGGCCACACTGCACAGCCCAGGCATGCAGCAGGTGCTCCATAAATAAGTGGGGCAGTAGGGGCACAAAGCAGCCAGTGCCCCCGGGGGGGAAGTCACAGTAAGAATTTTTAATTGTTTAAATTGTCAAGGCCCTCCTGGGAGAGGAAGGGCAATCGGCCGGCACTGCCCTCAGCCCCAGCCTTCCGGCAGCACTGCACTGGACCCAGCCCCTCCCTGTGTGCCAAGCACTCAGAGGAAGCGCAGGGCTCCTGGTACCTCCCCTGCCGCAGGCTCCCTGAAGAGCGGCCCAGAGCCCCAGCTCATCACCGCCAACGAGCCTGAGCCTGCCGCCATGGAGGCCAAGGCCAGCGTGATTACTTCTGCTGTCTCCGCCCGGGGCTGCTGAGCCCACGCTGAGCAACCACTGGGCAGAAATGTCAGCTCCTAAATCAAAGACATACATCACCGGCTGCCCAAATTAACACGTTTTATGGCGCTGTAAATGATTTTATGATAAATAGAAGCTGAGGGTGATGAACCGGGTTATGCAATCGCTCTCATCCCCCTCAGCACAATCCCCACCGCTTTCGATCCAGTGACAATCCAGGCAGCGTGGGATGACATTTAGTTACACGAAATTGCAAGCGTGCCTTTCTTCCTCGCTGTTTTCCCGGCATAAAATGAGAATTAATGCCCCGTCGGCAGCACCGAGGCCTCACCCAGCCCTGGGCTGGGACGCCACACCCCTGGGTCCCGACTGCGAGCTGATGCAGGAAGCTCTGACTCTTCTTGCAGAGCCTGGGAGGCCACATCTGGGAAGAGCCGGGCTGAATGGCTATACATCGGCTGGCTGCAGGTGATGGCAGGAGAAAAGGAGGCTGGGAAACACAGAGCAACCCGCACTGCGCTCAGAGACCTGGGAGTCCAGACCCGCCTAAGGCCTGGCCCGTGGCTCCAGGGTGAGTCCTGAGGACCTGTAGTCCAAAGCTCTGGAATGATTTGGGGTCACCCAGCCTCTGGTTTCCATAGCCTGGCAGCAGCCACCCGGAGCTGGACACAGTGCCGAGGACCATGTACACCCTGGCCACCTCTCCTCCACTACACGTTACCACCCCAGCTAGAGCTGTGTCCTACAGCTCTTGGTGAGGGTGACACCTGGAAACGTCCCCAGCCCAGGTTCTCTCTGCCGGCCTCTGTCACAGGCAGTGACTCAGAGCTGTCTCCTCTGTGGCAAGAAGCTCCACGCTGGTAACTGGGGCCGTGACATCCAGAGCGACGTAGGAAGCCAAGGGAGTGGCAAGAGCCATGGTCTGAGTTCCAACTAGCCCAGTGCTCTGCCAGCCCTTGGTTGGTCACGGCAGTGTGTGCGGGCCTGCCCTGTAGGCCAGGCAGTCCTTCCATGGCTCCTCCCTGGCACCCGGAAGCAGTTCAGGGCCAGCAAGGACACAGGAGTGTGTGGCTGAGAGCCCAGCCCCACACAGCAGCTCTGAGAGGCCAGTCACACACCAGGGTCCTCCCATGTGGACCCCTCCCATGCTGGCAGCCTGCATCTTTCCACAGGATTGAGGCCCCCAGAGGCTGCTTTCTCTGCAGATGGCTTCAAGGTCAACGGTTCCATCCCAAGACAGCCTCAGTGGACTGGGGTGTCACCCCTGAGCCAGCCTGTGTTTGCTTCCCAAACCTAGACTTCCTGAAACAGCAGCTCCGAGTAGCTCAGACCACCCCCCACCCCCTGCAAAAAAAGTGCAGAGACAGCAAGCCTGCTGGTGCCCCGCCCACCAGGCACAAAGCCTGGAGCAGCACTCAGGAGCCCCACAGATGCACCCCAGCTCTGGGTGTGGAGTTCTTCCCCTTCCCTGAGGCCTGGGGCACCCAGCGGAGCTGCACAACGAAGAAAACCCATCACAGCCCTGGGGCAGGGGAGAAGGACCCAGCCGAGTGGCTTGCTGGCCCTGAGTGACCACTGAGTCACATTCTGGCATGGGGACACAATGCTTGACACCTGCAGCTTAAAGCAGGAGCGGTTGAACCCGGCTGGGGTGTCAGGGGTTCAGTCCACAGTCGGCTAGCTCGAGCTCCGTGGTGGAAGGATGGAGGAGCAGGGATGCTTAGGTCCTGGAGGGCAGAAGCAGAGCAGGACGGCGGCACTAGGTGGAGCCAGGGACCAGGTCCGGAGCCAAGGCCACTTTCCAGGGCCTTGGAAAGCAGTTCAGGGCCAGTCCAGATGGGGCTTTGCTGATGCTCCAGGCGGCTCCTGAGCTGTTCACGTTGATACCACCAAGTTTGACTGCCACTGGGCACATTCCAAATTACTCAGAGAGATGGGCCAAGCAGAGAGATAGCAAAGCCACAGATAGAGAGACAGGCTGGCAGAGAGAGGTAGGCAGCAGCACCCGACGTGGGCTCTGACGGCCCCGGGGGCCGTGGTTCGTGGGCGACCCTGGGGAGCGAGCACCGCTCACCATACACTTGAGGTCCTCACTGCAAGACTCACCAGGCAGCTCCAGGGTACCAGCTGACTCCTCCTTCACAGAGAGGGTAAACTAAGGACAGGAGCCAGGGAGCTTCCCGTGGAGCAGGCGGGGACTCCAGGTGTGAGAGGGAGGCATCGTCCTCGTGGCCGTGCAGCAGGTACAGAGCAGCTACGAGAGGCAAGACACGAGCTGCTCCTCAGGGAGGCACATGGGGACCAGGGTGATGGTGGCAGGCACAGAGGGACAGCACTTGCAGGGCTGGAGCAGCCACGGGAGTTGGGGGGCCGGGCACCGGCTCCCCACAGGAAGGACTGCGCACACAAGGAACCCAACTGTCCAGGCAGGTAGGAGGGCACAGCATGGGCTCCCTCACTTCACAGAGAGGCCAGGTACTCCTCCCCAGGAGCCACGGGGTGGGGTGGGCATGACTCGTGTCTCTCCCAGTGGGGGCGCCCATCTCTGTGTGAAGCCCTGCAGCTACTCCCTGGGCAGAAGCAGCCACAAGGCCTCTTGTGCCACGCAGTGAAGCTGCAGGCTGGAAGAGCCACTCCCAGCCCGGCCCCTTGAGCCTGGTGCACAGACCGCCACCAACACCCCACAGTGTCCCTGCTGTGACACAGAAATCTGGCCACAGCAGAAGAGGCATAGCTGCAGTGACAGCATGGCTCTGGGCTGCACAGGTAGCACAAAATATTCAACAGCCTTACTGCAACCCAAGGGATGTGTGGGTCTCCAGCAGAGTGCTTCTTTGTCCAAGAAATGCTCACTCACTCCGGGAAAAACGGCTGCAACGCATGTGGCCACTGGAACCTGGGGTTCTGCCGGACTCCGTATCCACAAGACACAGAGCCGAGTTGCTGCTCTGAACAACTGCAGCGCTTGCTGCTGACAGTCGCAGAGACCCGGCTCTCGAGCAAACATCAGAACTTGGGGACACAGGAGTCCTCCACCGTGAGCTTGACAACTGCCCAGGATTCCCCACACAGCAGAGATGGTGTCATTGGCCAGTGTGACATGTGACACTAGAGACACAGGAGGAACCGTGAGGAGCAGGGAGACCAACGGCAGGCAGCCTGGCCTGACCTGGCCCATGGAGGCGGCGGTGGGGGTGAGTCCACCCAAGGATGGATGTTTTCGGCCCACAAGAGGAAACCATTAGGCTTCTGACACCACACTACAGCTAACCTTTGAAAATCAACCACTTGTTGGTTTGTTTTGAATCAAAGCACAAGGCCTGCCATCACTTTTCAAACAGCTAGAAAAATACTCAAAACAGTCCTCTGCTTTCTGACTATACACCCGTGTGGAGCCATATTTCCTCCATCTATTTCAAACACAACAGCTTATTATGACAGGTTGAATTTGGACGTGGTTCTGAGCATCCAGCTGTCCTCGATTAAGCCAGACATTAAACACAATTCCTACAAGGTAAAACACAGGGATGGGGAGGGCTACATGATCACTCTTTTCAAAATATGCTATCTGTGGTAGCAAGTACTCAAGCTTATTGTTGTTCTTAATGAATTAATAACTTTGTGAGTTTCAAAGTTTCTCCCATTTGGTCTTCAATGAGGCCAATCTCCACAGAGATAAGCCACATAAACAGCTCCTGGTAAGCTGTATTCACTTTTGAGGACACGCCTGGTTTCTGATAATAGAATACTTGGGAACCCAGTCTGACCAAGTAACTCCGCCCACTAGCACAGGTAAGAATGCCTCTCCTCCTCCTCACCTAGGCACCTAGACCCAGCCCTCCCCACCTGCACAGCTGACCCTGGTCCTCCTCTCCCACCTGCACAGCTAAGCCCAAAGCCCTCTTCCTACCTGTGCTCCTGAACCTAGCTCCCTCTCCCTATCTGCATACCTGGACCCAACGTACCCTCTCCTCTCCTACACACATGGACCCAGAGTCCCCTCTCTCCACCTACACACCTGGATCCACCCTCCTCCCTACCTATACACCTGGACGCAGCCACCCGACTCTCCCCACCTGCACAGCTGACCCTGGTCCTTCTCTCTCCTCCTGCACACCTGGACCTAGCTCCTTCTGCCCACCTGCATACCCAACCTGTGACTTTGATTAGGAACAGGGTCTTTAAAGATAGCATTGGTTAAGTAAGACGAGGTCACCCTGGATTCCCACTGGCCCCTGTGCCAGATGTGTAATGTCCTTATAAGGAGACAGAGTTGCAGGGCCGGAGCCCAGGCATGCAACTTCACCTCATGCTAGAGGTGAAGCATTTACAAGCTGAGGTACAAGGCTGTCAGCAGCCTCCAGCAACTGGAGAGAGGCAGAAACAGGCTGGCCTGGGGAGCCCTGGAGGAGCCGGGCCTGCAGACACCTGGCCCTCAGCTCCAGCTTCCAGGCTGGGAAGAGACTCCTGGGTTGTTTCCAGCTGCCTCATTGGGGTCCTTCCTCACTGCAGCTGCAGAAGCTGATGCCCTGGGCTCTCAGGGCTGCCATGTGCTCCCAGGGGAGCTAGGAGGGGCTCTCCAGGTACCCTAGGGTCCTCCTCTAGCGTTACACCTGTCCACCTGCACTCAGCCTGCGACCTCAGGCCCAAGCATTTTGCAGCCACACAAATGACATCCAGGAACAGTCCCTGCATATAGACTGGCCAGTGGTGCCCAGCCAGAGGCCAGGCAAGCAGCCCAGCAAGGTCTGCTGCAGCCCCACAGCCTCTGCTCTGACTACCTACGTGGCCTGGCACTGGAGGCCCAGGACGACACGGAGGTCCCAGCACTGAGCCAGGACTGGCTCACACGTGGCAGCAGCTGAGCTTGCCTTAGCTGCTTGTGCTGCTCCCCAGGTTTCCGAGCAGTAGGTAGGCTTCAGCTCTGCTCCTTGCCCGGTCTCAGAGGCCTCAGAACCCAGGCAGGGTCCTCAGGTCAGACCGCCTCCCGCTGCTCTCGCCAGGTGGTCTCCTTATTCCTTCACCTGCCATGGCCAAGTAAACCCCTCCAGCCATTCACTGGAAAGCCATAAAATTAAGGCCAAGGGCAGTCAGGGGAGGATGCCTGCCCCAAGCCTCCCATTTGGGGATCTCACTCGGCACCTCACCTCTGGCCAGCCAAACCCCTCAGGCCTGGCGCTTCCCCTCAGTTAACTATTCCGCTAAGGCCGGCACCTAACTGGCCAGATCTGATCAGCAATTTCCGCACCACCTGGATGCTAAGGCACCATGACCACCGGCTTGGCCAGACCCTGGTGTCACATCTGCCTGTGTGCCCCGGCGGGCCAGGGCTGGAGGGGGCAGCCAGGCTGCACACTGGCCCTGTGAGGAAGCTCAGGTGACCAGAGGATGCCCACTCCACCCTCTCCTCAGCCGCAGTATCCCCAGCACCCAAAGCCACATGAGGCTTCCTGCCCAGCTCTGCACTTGGCTGAGGTTCTGGGCTTCACAGCCTGAGGCGGCCCTCTGGGACACCTCCAGGCCAGAGCCTAGGGCATCTTCTCCCTCCCTACCCATTCAGAGTCCTGGCGTCCTCCTGTACCTTCTTCACAGAGAGCCCCCAGAGGGAACTGGCTGCTTCAGAAGGGATACCCCAGCTCCTGGCCACTCCCTCTCCACAGACAGCCCCTCATCCCCACAGGCTGTATGTTGTCTAGCCAGTAGGAATCATCTCCTGAGAGGGCAGCAGGCGCAGGACAAACGTGCATTTGGCACGTCAGTTCACAAACTGAACTGTGGGAAGTTGGAGGTCCACCCGCAAGAAGCCTCCTGGGTCCCTAAAAATGGCTCCATCTGCTCTCCTCACGATAGTCTGCTGGACCTCAGAGTCAGCTCAACCCTGGCATCTGCAGGCCCCCTTCGTTCTCAGCTGTTCTATATGGATCGGGTGCTGGCCTCTTGCGCACCCCAACAGGATTTTGCAGACAGTCGAGTGCTGCCCCCTGTCCCGTGTTCTGCCAGTCTAAGAGCAGCACACAAATGTGCCAGGGATTTTCTCATTCTCCACGCCTTTCTTGGGAGCTTGAAGTTCATGTGAGCCTGGCCAGACGCAGCCCTGGAAGCTCACGCCTGCCGCTGTGCAGCTTTCTCCATGGGATCAAAGGCCTGGAGGGGCCAGGAAAAGTGCTCTGCAGACTGGACTCAGTCCAGTCAGTGCTGCCCTGGGAAGGAGGGGCACTAGGGGAGAGGCGCTAATGAGAGGTCCTGGGACAGAGAGCCAGGCCCAAGCCCCAGGTCAAGGGAAGGACACGGTAGGCCACAGGCTCCAGAGCCCAGCAAGGCCCTGCTGGCCCTTGGCTTTGTCTACAGAAGGCCCGATGCCCCAGCCCCTGAGGCACCTCACACTTCACACCATCTTTGCCTACTGCATCTTGCAGCAGAAAACTCCGTGAACAACGCAGAGTCATTATTAAGTCGAGTCCCACAGGCCCAGGCCCAAGTGGCTCTCTAATCAAATTATGGGGAAGCCGAAGCTGTTAAACTCTTGTTAGCTGTAATAGTCTTTAAAAATAATAGAATATTTTCCTGGTGTGTGATGGCATTTTGAAGCACTGTTGTCATGTGAGCCCCTGGCAGCGTCTGCCGTCCCCTCTGGCCATCAGTTATGCTGGAGATGAGAGCGATCACCAGCTTCCGGCAGTAGAGACAAACAACCCTGGCTGCTCGGGAGCCTCTGCCAGTGGGCGGCTGCCCCCTCCCCGTGCACATGAGCTGCTCCTACTGCCAGCTCTGCTGGGCTCCAGGTGTCCTTTTAGCTCCCAGCACCCAAACTGAAGCCACCCTCAGGTGGAGCCCCAAGCCCAGGCCCTGTGCCCAGGCAGTGAAGGATGGAAAAACAGAGGCAGGGCCAGGCCTCATGTGCGGTTCTGGGCCTCTCGGTCCTTCCCACTTGAGGACTGGAAAGCAGCGGTCCTCTGAGAGCAGATCACCTGTTCACTGTGATGGCTCCAACTCTCTGGTCGCAGAGGCACAGGGGGATCCCAGAGAACCAGAAATCCTGGGGGAGGGAGGAGGGTGGGGGTAGTGATCCTGCATGCATGCGCAGGCCACATGCAAGGGTCTCATCTTAATAGTGTGAAGCCACACAAGGGAGTCGAGTGACAGACACAGGCTTGGCCTCTGGTGGTGGATGGGCAGGACAGACCCAAAAGCTCTGAGAATGCAGCTGGCGTGGAATCTACAGGCCTCAGAAGGCTGGAAGTAGCCCAGCCTCAGCATAATGAGACTGACAGCATGCTAAACTAGAAAAAAACAAAACAAAAAAAAACACTACATGTGAGGTCCAAGTAAGACCCAGAGACCCAGAACGCCGTATTCAGATATCCAAGATGTGGCATCCAGCACTCCCCAGCCTGTCACAGGGAGCCAGGAAGATGTCAGCACTCAGACAAAAGAGCATTCCCAGGCACTCCTGCCAGGGGACCAGGTGCGAGATCCATGCACACTCCAAGGCAGCTGCTGTAGACATTCTCCAACAAGCGCGGGGCACACTATGAAACCTGGCAGGAAGAGAAGAGGCTTCCGCTCAGAAGCAGAAGCTAATACACTCACGGCAGCAAAAGTACCCGCATGGATTGGGGCCAGGCGCAGGACAGAAGCATCCCGGGGAGGGGCTGGGGGATGCCAAGGCGTCAAGAATGGAGAGAAACAGACAGGACAGCAGCGACTCAGGGGCCTGTGATGGACACCTGGTCAAGTCCAGGGCCTTCGCCTGGTGTGTGTCCTTGCAAAAGTTAGCCAGATCCCCTGCCAAAGGGGGTGAGTCTGTGTGTGTGTGCGTGTGTTACACACACATTGCACCATTAATTCCTCACAGCAACTGTCGAAGTCAGGTGCAGGGGATGGGGCCTGCTTGCTGCAAGGGAGAAGGTCAGTGCTGAGCGAGGCCACAAAGCCTCGCCACTAAGTGGCACTGGCCATGTTGTCACCCACAGTGCAGCTGCAGGGCCCACGCGCCGGCTCTGGGTAGCGACTCCACGCCCTGCCTGAACAGGTCAGGTGGCTAGCACAGGCCAGTGCCTCTTCTACTGACATAAGATGTGAGATGGATGGGATAGTTAGCTCCCTGGATTTAGCCCTAGTTAGCTCCCTGGATTTAGCCCTAGTTAGCTGCCTGGATTTAGCCCTAATTAGCTCCCTGGATTTAGCCCTAGTTAGCTGCCTGGATTTAGCCCCTGTCTTGATGCAAACCAAACCCATGACCCAGAAAAAACTATCTCCCCCACCTGGGCTCAGCTTCTTCATCTGTAAAATTGAAAAGCTGGATTGTATTATCCTGAAGGTCACTGCCAAGTGTGGCAGTCAGGACCTCGGAACATTATCACACAGCACACACCAGAGCAGGAGATAACCCGTCATTGGGGCATGGCCCTGTCCAAGGTGCTGAAGGAGAGCCGGCCCGCTGGGGTGCCATCCTCACGGGTCATGGTGCTGTCCCAGGTGCTGAAGGAGAGATGGCCGGGTGCTGTCCCGGGTGCTGAAAGAGAACCGACTTTGGGGCGCCGCCACAGGTGTCCTGAGCACAGTCTCTCCCAGGCTCTCTCCACCCTTTCCCCAGAGCTCCACAGAGCGCTGGTGCTCAGGAGCTCGTCTCACACTGCAGCGACCACTGCAGGCTGCTCCATATTTGGTCCCGGACTCCCGCGTCTTGCAAGTGGGCGTGAGAGCTCCTTTCCCGCCTGACAGACATCCTCCGGCTGTATTTGCAGCCTGCTCCGTACCTGACTCTGTCTGCTGCCGTCTCTGTCCTCGGCCACTCAGAGTGACCAGAAGAGCCATTTCCTGAATGTTTTGGCAGCCTGGGGGACCTTTGGATTTGCCCAAGGCTGAGGCAACAAGCCCTGGATCTGGGCAGAAGTTGAGATTTCATATCTGGCTTTAAATCCCAGTCCAAAGCAGAGGTGGCCACGCCCCACGATGGCCATGCCCCATGACTTGGCTCAATCTAGAAACAAAGAGGAGTGGGACATCAGACCAGGGGCACATGTTGGTGGGCAGGGGCATGGGGGCTGTGTGTTCTGCATAGGCAGGAGACCTGTGTATTGTAAGTCTTTGCAGCCCTACCTGTCCCTTCCCCTCTGAAGGCGCCTCTGAAGAAATACAAGCGCCATCGACCAAAGCCACAGGACCTGGGTGGCACCACAGCTGACAGTGGAAGCTGGGGCACAGATGGCCTCCGAAGTTGCCTGCTCTGGAACCACAATGCTCCAGGGCCCCTTGAGATGCCCCAGCACACATCTCTCTGTGCTGCTCACCTCTCTTGCTGGCGATGGTCTTGCCCTATGCCCAGCTTCCCACCCTCAGGGAAGAAGCTGTGTGTTAGCAGCTCTGCAGTTTGCTGCTCTGGCTCTTCCCGGAGATGCCAGTTCATGTCCCTGCCACCCCCAAACCCCCAGCTCCCAGGAACTGATCTAAAGGCTCACACAGACCACCAGCCATAGTCAGGAGGCAGGGTCACCTGGAAGCTTCATGTCCCATAGGGGTGAGGGAAGGAACAGGGCTTAGGGGCAGGCTCTCAGCTTCGGGACACGGGCCCAGTCTTGCTGGAAGAAGGCTGTGGGAATGCCATGGTGACCAGGAGTCCTCCCTGCAAACCTGGAGACTGCCACCGCTCCTTGCCACCTGCCATGCCTCCCACCCTCTGCCAAAATTGGAACTACTGCCCTGGACTCTCGGACACCAGCGGGACCTCTGGGTTTGCCTATGGACCCCACACCGCACTGGCACGGGAGGGGAGAAGCTCATGGCCCCCTTTCGCCTGCAGGAGGTGCTGCTCCCCACCTCATTCCCTGGGAGATACTGTGCTGGGGCTCCTGGACACGGTTCAGGTCATCTGGCTCCAAGGCAGATGCTGTCTCAGCCCTCCCTCCTAGGCTGCAGACCCTCCCAGGCTGGGTGGAGGCCCCAGAGTCCCCATAGGAAGGGGCTATGCGTGGGCTACCACAGAGGCCGCGTTCACAGGTGGCCTCTTTGCTTTGCAGGGCTTTGGCTGCATATCTCTCGATGTCCCTTCTACAAGGCTCCAGCAGTCTACAAAGTGTGTCCCTGAGTGTCCACCTGAACACAACCCAGTGTGCAAGGAGGGGATTGCAAGGCCAGGGACAGAGGGCCCAGAGCCAGGACAGTGGCTCTGCTCCAGCAGGGAGGGCTCCTCAGTGACCACCTGGCTCCCTGGGAAAGCAGCGTCAAGGCCAAGCTGAGCTTATCTTTTGACAGCCCCAGGTGCAGGACACGGAAGGCTCTCAGGAGATTTTGGCTGAATAAAAGAAGGAAACAATGTGTGGCGTCCTTGTTGGCCAGGCAGAGCTGCACTCAGGTCCCTGGTGGGGCCACCTTCCCCTCCCCTACCTGACCTCCCCAGCTTCCAAGTGTCCGACCTGGGTTACAAGATGGGGTCACGGTTCAGGGGGTGGAGCAGCGGCACCCACGCCCACAAGGGACACTAAGGGTGAATGTGTGCACATGAGTGTGTGTGCTAAGACAGTGCGGTGGAGGAGGCAAAGGAGACCCCCTGCCCACAGCCTGCAAGCTGGAGCAGGGCTGCGGTCCTGGAGGGAAGAGATCACTTTGTCAGTTTGGCCTCCTCAGGCCTGCGCAGCAGACAGGACTCTGCCTCCTACCATTTGAGGTCTCAAGGTCTTTATCAGGTGGATACTGGGTAGCCTGGCCCCAGGGACACCAAGTGTCAATTAGTGGCCTTCACCGCCCCTGCAGCGGCCATGGGAGCAGGCCTCTCTCCAGGCCGTGCCCCTGCCCTAGTGAGGCGCAGCACCATTCAGGACTGCGAAGGCACCTCTGGGCTCCAGGCTTTCCGAGGAGCACTGAGGGTCATCACTGAGAGTAGAGCAGGCCAAGCTGCCCACCTGTGCCCCAAGCCAGGACTTCAGCCGAGCCCAGCCACAGGGCTTAGCCCACCCCGCTCCTAGCGGAGCACTGCCAGGCAGCTGGCTGGAGTCCACGTGCCAGCCGCCGAGCCGATTCCCAGTGCTGCCACATCAGAGAGCCTGCTCCGTCCCCACACCCAGACACCCCGCAGGCAACTCTGGTCCACCCCTGCCCCTCCCTTCCTCCCTGACCCAGGGGGAGGCCAGCATCCAAGGCTGCAGGGGACACCCACAGCAGGGCAGGCCCCGTCCCTTCCCCCGTCACAGCGGGCCATGAGTTCATCTTCTTCACTTGCTTATATTTCACAGTGCACCATCCTGCCTGGGTCCCAGAGTACAAGAGGTGAGCCAAACTCATCTGTGGCTGATCTGAAGCCATTAGTGTAAACCAGGCTCAATTGCCAGGCCAACCTCAGGGGCCTCAGGCCTCTGGGAAGCCCTGAAAGGATGCCACACCAGACAGGGCTGGGCTCCTGCACACCTTGGCCACTCCTGCGGCCAGTGCCATCCTGGGGTTTTATCTCTTCAGCTGGTGCAGGTTCTCCCTGGAGGCAGAGGGGCCTCACACATGTCTGGGGAAGGGGCCTGTCTCTAATGATAGATGTGGGTGAAACAGAGAGGAGAGAAAGCCTGCCCTGAGCAAAGCTGGCCTCCCAGGCCTGCAGCCTCCGGCGTCCATCCCGCTGCTACGCTCCAGCTTGCTGTCCGCTGTGGTCCCCGGAACCTTGCGTGTCCGTCCCAGGGGCTGCTGGGAAGTGGCTGAATCACCGCTGCTGTCCACTAGTAGGTACACTCTGGTGGGCAGAGTGGTCAGTGGGGCGTGGCCTAGAAGGGGCATCTCCCTCGCTGCTCCCTACTTCCTTCTGTCTCCGCTTCCAGTCTGCCATGCTGGGAGCAGCTGTCCCACTCCAGGCCCCTCCACCATGCCATGTGCCCTGGAGGCAGCTGGTGGACTGAGACGTGAGACCAAATCCACCTCTCCTGAAGTTGTGGGTGTCAAGCTCCACCGTGGAAAGCGACTGAGACACGGTCGGCCCTGTCCCCTTGGCAGGGCAGCCGCCTCAGAGCAAAGTCCCTGCAGAAAAGGCAAGGGCTCAGATCCAGCCACAGCCTATCCCTGGGTGCAGGAAGGAGAGCAGGTGCCAGAGGCATGGGGGACTCTGCGACCTTGGAGGTGCTGGGCAGGGAGGAGGCAGAGGGAGTGGGCACACTCTGACCTGAGGCTGGGCTTGGTGACCCCTGAGCCAGCACGCTGGGCCTCTGTGCCTGCCTGGACATGGGTGAAGGGCGCGCCCTGGCCCTGGCCTACGCACCCCATCTCCACAGCTGCAGCTCAGCACTGGGCAAGCAGGCACCAAATAAATGCTCTGCGGGCACTGAGATAACAGACTCCAGGGACATCGGAACTGGGCCACCAGGCAGGCCTCGCTCACATGCGAATGCTCCACCAGCACGTGGCTAGGACCTCAGTGGACTCAGGAGAAGCCGAGCACAGCGTGTAGAGACCACGGCAGTGACACTGAGAGCTAGATGGCTTCATGGGGGCACCTGCAACCAGGAACAATCCACAACCGGGTTTCTCCACTCCTCCCTCCCAGTGACAGGAGGCCCTGGCCATCATGAGGGTGCCAAGGCCCAGGGTCACCACAGAAGGAGCTGCGAGAGCGTCTCACTGGGATCACGGTAGGGTCTGGTGTTCCAGGCTGGGGACATGAGTGACCCAGTGCGGAGGAAAGGTCAAGAGAACTGAGGCGTTGTGCCGGGCATGGGGACCCTCCCCCTGCAGGGCAGCCTGTGGCCAGAGTCCAGGCCATTTCCAGGGTGTACATCCGTCTCCTGCTGACAACATCTTCTTGCATCGGGAGAGGGAAACAACCGGGAAACAGCTCCCAGGGGCATCTTGTCTGGCAATTCCAGCATCTCACACTCAGCTTTAAGTCAGGGTGGAGGCCACCAAGTGCCATAGCCTTTTCTGGGGGGAGGAGGGTCTGGGCAAGCCGTTTCCAGCCCATCTCTCATCTCTGAGTTTGTGTCAGCATGGTCCTCTGGCTTCAGTGGGGGAAAAGTGGAATCACTGTGTCTACCCAAATCGTCGCATGGCCAGCGCCTGGAAAGCTTGATGTCCCAGCCTCTGCCTCGGCCTCGCTAGCTGCACCTCGTGCTGCCCTCATCCCAGAGGACAGCTGGCAGCTCAGTGTCCCAGGGTTTCCTGTGCACCCTCCAATCCCACGCACCGGTGCTTGGCAAGCCTTCTGTTCTGGCCACAGTGTAGCTTTACAAGTCCTCATGACATCTTGCAAGAGGGTGGTTGGCCACCCCAGGCTTCACCCATGCCACAGACCTGGGAGCAAGCTGCCCTCCTCCACGACACCTCCACAACCCTGTGGGCCCACGTGACCTGGACCAGCATGTGCACACTGCACCCCAGCGACTTGTGGGATGGAGGCACGGCCGCGCACCGCCCCACCCTCCGCAGCACGACGGGGCCTCAGCCTGTGCAGCCGATTTTCCAGGCTCCTCGGCTGTCACACGGGGTGTGGCCCTCACTCCAGGTCTCCTCTCTCCATGGTGAAAAAGTGTCACTGATCAGCTTTGTGCCAGGAAACATAACTGAGACCTTGTCAGCAGCAGTGACCAGAGCTGGTCAGCGGTGACCAGAGCTGTCTCCCCTCCCCCTGAGACTGTGTCAGAGTGCTGGGGGGAGGGCACAGCCTGGGGCCCTGGCGCAGCGGCGCTCCGCACCTCCAGCCCTCTCGTTCCCTGCCGCACTCTGAGGCGCTTCTCTCCCCCCACAGGCACAAGTCAGCCCTCGCACACCCGCCCGGCACGTGCGTCTCTGCTTCCCCAGTCCCCAGTACGTTATTTGCAGTTGCTCAAGTTATTCTACGCAGGGCCATTTCGATGCTATTTCCATCCCTACTCCTATTTTTTAACGAACCACTTTCAAACCAGGGGTTCATCTCTGCGACCCTGGCACTGATCACACCACCAACAAAAGGAAGAGCAAGCAAAATGTTTGCAAGCGCCAACAATGACATGCGGATTAATCTCACGATGGCAAGGCACGACAAGAGCATCCCACTCTCCTCCGCTCCAGGGAATCAGCCCGGACACGTGGTCCTGCCCAGTAAGAGCTCCGGGATTGCTCAGTCATGATGCGGTTTCTAAGCAACACAGGTAAACAGAATTCTCTCCGGCTGCACCTGTCCCTGAAATAACCAGTGGGCTGAGTATGGATCTGCAGGTCTTGTGGTGGCAGCGTCCAGCTTCCCTGGGGCCAGGTGGTTTTACTGCCGGCGGTCCCCACCAGCAGGGTGGACCAGCCGAGCAGGGGTGTCGAGAGCCCAGGTCAGGGTTGTCACTGCCACTGCAGCGGACATCCGGAGCAGTGCCTGGGAGGGTGGAAGGAGATGCCGGGCTCCCCACACACTCTGAGCTCCTCTTACTGACCCTGACAAATGGTCTCATAGGACAGCAGTATGAGTCACCAGAGAGCCATCTTGTGAGGAGGACACCAGTCGGACCAAATCCCAGGGTGGAGACACCTAACAGACTAGCGCCCGAGCTGCCACGCACCACCCAGCCATGGTGCAGGCAGGCCAGGGGCCATGCAGAGGGACCCCTGTGGTTTGGGGCCGCCTCCCTCCTGCCTCAAGGACAGTTTCTAACTGCTCGGGAGGTCAGCGTGAGAGCTGTCAGTGTGTAGCCCGGCCGTGCTCTGGGCGCCGCTGGACATGGCGCAGCTGTACACCCAAGCTGGGACCCAGAGGTGTTCCTGTCCCACAAAGGACCATTTCACGGGGCATGGAAGGAGGGTGCCCAGGCTCAAGGACAAGTCCAGTGTCACTTGCAGCTTTGCACCCAGCCTGTGAGCCATGCAACTTTTTTTTTTTTTTTTTTTTTTTTTTTTGCAGAACCAGGGATCCAACTCAGGACCTCACACTTGGCAGGCAGGCACTTGTACCCCTGAGCTATCTCCCCAGCCCCAAGCCATGAAAACTTTCAAAAAAGGGCACACGTGGCCAGCAGGACAGCAGGGACCGGTCTTGGCATGAGGGTCCACGCCACAGTGTCCAGCCACGCATGGACGGCATCCACCCGCAGGGCCCAAGGTGTTGCAGGGAATCCAGGAAGCGACCCCAGGAGGGCAAAGCCAGGACCTGCGGGCCCGGGTGCAGAGCCCTCGGGTTACCACACGCCCCTCTTGGTGGAGCCCTAACTACGACTCCTCGTGAGAGGGTGGTAGGGAGCTGCTGGAGGGGATCCCAGATGCACACACCTCTTCCTGGCCAGAAAGTGAGCATTTCCCCCTCCCCTAAGCCCCATCCCAAGGTCTCCAGCCCCAAGGCGGTCCCAGGCCGCCCTAACCCCATAGACCCACTCTCTCTGTGTCCCGCAGGTGCCAGGCTATGCCCAAGCTGCTGCGACTCCCTGGGGTGCCTGGCATGGTGCCCTCTACCCCACTGGCTGCCCATGCCTCCCTCACAAGCCTGCCAGCCTGTTATCTTTTAGGGGCGGAGCTTGGCTGCGGTTCATGGGAAGCAGTTCAGCTGGAGCCCCACCCAGAAAGCATGGGAAACCCATCAGTCTTGTAGACAGCTGGCAAGGCAAGTCTCTAACACGGGGGAGACAACTTAATCCCGCACGAGGCACAGGCAGGGGCCAGTGCTGGCCAGGGGCTCGAGGCCATGCCTGGTGACCTGGGGACCTGGGAACCTTCAGGCACCGCTCCAGAGGCTGCCGCTCCCAAGGAAAGGAAGGGGACACAGCTTCCACAGCCAGCCTGGACCTGAGGTGTCCCCTGCTCAGCCTGCCTAGCTCCTGGGAAAGAGGGAGAGAAAGAAGAGAAATTCGGGGGTGGGGGGCTACATTCCTCCTTCCTCCTTCCCTCCCTCTTCTTTCTTCCCTCCCTCCTTCCCTCTCTACCTTTCTTTGTTCCTTCCAGGGAAGGCCCTGAACTCAAGCAAAAGGCCCCCTATGTGCAGGGTCCGGTGATGCCACAGCTCCGGGTTCATCTGGCTCACTGGCACTGACTCACCTCATTGCACTCTCAGAGAACCCCCAGCAGCACACTGGGACAGAAGTCACCCAGGGAGGCTCACTGGACACCACCCTCCCGTGCTCCCGGTCTCCATCCCTGGTGCACCCTTTCGCTCAGCCCCTCACAGCACTTATAGCTCACCACATGCTCTCCTCTCTACCAGGGAAAGTAGGGGTCACCACTGCCACTTTAGAGATGGAAAATCAGAGGCTGAGCAGAAGCTGCCTGCCAGGACCTAGGTAGCACCCATAACCCACAGCTGACACCAGGAGGCTTTGGCTGGAGGGAAGCCTAAAGCAGGCTGACCCGCAAGGGCTCCAGATGGCAGTGACCATGAAACCCAGAGACACTTTGCCTCTGGCGTAGAACCAGGGAGAGGCTGGGTGAGTCATCCACTTACTGGGTAGAATCCTCGAGTTGGGTCACTTTACCCTTTGTTTCCTGTCCCCAGCAGATCCTGCGCAGCCAGCTGTGAGGCCAGAAAGGAAATTGCCTCTCTGTGTCCCAGGCCCAAGAGCCCAGGTGGGGGCTGAGTCTCCAGGGGCCTCAAACCCTGGCTCACAGGTGACCGTCACCTTGTGCTGTCTCCCTGCCACCTTTCCTGTGTCACACACATTGCTGTCATCCTCCATGCCTCTTTGGATGGGGACGATGGTGACTGGATCAGGGCCACCCTACTGACCTCCTTAGAAACACTACCTCCGTCCTCAGGTCCCGGCTGCGGCATACGACATAAAAGATGGGCCCAGAACAGTCAAAACAGGCTCCCCCAGATTTCTTAGGGACCAAGTCCTCACCCAATCCTCCGCAAACTCCCCTCCAGCCTTAGAGGAGCAGAGCAGATAAAAGGCTCAGGGTGCTCCTGGCGACACCCAGCTGTGCCAGAGGCCGCGCCCCGGTGCTTGCCAAGTGAAGGCACCTTGGGGTGCTCCGTCTCCCTCTGCACATTACCTCCCAACAGCCCAGCACCCCTCACCGGCCAGTACCCTCACCCCACACTACTGTGCCTCAGTTTCCCCTGGGTCTTGCTACTAAAACTGTGGCCACCCCTGGAGGCTGTCGAACTCTGTCCTCTAAAGGAAGTGTGGGGTTCCTGGCCCCAGGACTCATGGGTGTGACCTTCTTTGGAAACGGTGACTTTGCAGGGCACTCAGGGCCACACAGTGAATGTTCACACAGGCACCCATGTGATGTAGTGACCAGACCCCGCCTGTCCCCAAGGCCAGCACGGCGGGTGACCTTGTGAATCCCCCAGGTGGACTTTCTCCTCTGATGCGCTGTGAACCTACCAGGCTTCCCTTGAGTTTCTTACACCCATGAACCTGACCCCGGATGCTGCAGCCTCAGGCACAAGGAATGCGGAACCCTGTGAGGCTCAATTCACAAAACTAGGCACAGTAAAAGATTAACGGCTGGCAATAAAACAGAAGACTCACAGCCATTGACTGTAATAACATTTCCAGAATCGCTGCTCTCAAGCTTGGGGGCCCTTCTAAGTACATAAGTGTTACCCGAACCCCAGCTCTGTGTCGGCCCGGCTATCAAGATGACCACTCAGTGGCTAGGGGATGGAGACCCTGGACAGCTCCGTCAGCCAGGACACAGAGGTGGCCCATGTCTGGTTACCCAGCAGCATAGAAGACTTCACTCATCTCTCAGGACGATTTATAGCATATGTGCCACTGTGGTGTCTGGAAAGTTCCATTCCAAATGTTTGGGCTGAAGTTTGACATGGGTAACAGAAACTGTGGACAGTGTGAAGGGTCTGTAGCATCGGCCAGCTGCACGAGGACGTGGGACGTGGACCAGTTCTGTGGCTGGGAAACAAATCACTCAGGTCCTGGCCCCAGCACACTGAGGAGTGTCTCCTCCCTGGAGAGCCTGCGGTGTGTGGAGAACATCTCAGCACTAGGCCCATAACTCATGCTCAGTAGGCAAATTATTTTTCTTTAGAGGCATTAAGGGTAAATAAAGGCTTAATGAATCAAGCCTTCTGGATCGCTATTGCTCCTTTAATTTGTAGTTTACAAGGTTCTTGTAAATTAAAAATGGGAGAAGAAATCCCTTCCCATCCCGCGTGTACCTCCTCCGGGCAGAAACAATTTGGTGGTTTTGATTTCCGTGTCCCTAAAGCCCTTATCTCTTTGAAAAATTATTCCTTAATTTTTATGAGGCTGCTGGTAAGACGGGTGAAGTTGAACGATGGTTCTGTATCCTATTCCCGTCTCCTCCGAGTTCACCAAGAGTGGTTACGGTTCCCTGGGTGGGAAATAAAGGTGGATATACTCACTTCTAATTTACTGTTTGCAATAAGCAGGGCATTATCAACAGCCCCCCAATAAATTATCTTTACTGCCGGCCTCCCATGGCTAGGAGCAGTGGACCTGAAAGTGCCAGGGTGGGGGGAGCCGTCGCAGGGGGCAGGGGCTCAGGTGCGGGAGCCAGGTGGGCAGGGCTGCTGGAGGCCAGGCCGGGAGAGCAGGGGCCAGTGTCCCCCAAGGCTGCCCCAGGCCAAGCTCAGTGGACTGTGCAGAGGAGAAGGCTTAGTGGGTTGCTCTAGGCCTGGCCTACTGGGGGGTACAAGACTCAGGGCATCACACGTGGTGCCCACGGACTTAGGGAGCGCAGTTTGCCTGGCATTCCTCTGCCTCCCCTTTCTCTCCTTCTGCCCACCCTTGGGTGCAGATGGTTGCACCCTCCGACAAAGACTCTATGTGAACAGCCCAAGAAGCCTCCGGCATCTTCCTCTCCCACGCAGGCCAGTGGCCACTCTCTTACCTACGGCCCGGCCACCCCCATGTTTCCTTGGGGTGTCCCTGAGCAGTCTTCTGTCCCTCTCAGGCTCAGACACGGTCTCTGGCAGAGACCTTGCCACCCCACCCCGCTGCTGTCACTCCATTCACGTGTGTGGCACCCATGTCCCAGGACCCACTGCTGTCTGGCCTGTTTCCAGCTCCCAAGCAATGGGCTTAGCTCTAACACAGGCCCACTACGCAAATACGTTGCTCACTGGGAGAACAGACCCCACCTAGGACTAGAGTCAGGGGTCGGGTCCATGTCTCTATGCATACCCTGAGAAACCACCTGCTGTCCCCGAGAGACCAGGGCCACCAGGAACCCCAGCTGAGGCAGGCACCGTGCACTGGGACAGCTCCAACCTCGAGGGCTGCTGCTTCTCACAGCCGCAGGTGGACACCTCCAGCCACTGAGGCCACACTGGACCCCACCAAGGACCCCTGTGCAGGTTTCTCCAAGGCCAGGGATGGCCAGCCCAGGGACACAGGTGCAGCCTACCCTCCCAAAGTAGCAGGACACCTTCCTCCCTGAGGCAAGAGGCTGCCCCCACTCCAGGCACCATGGTGATAGCCTGGTGACCAAGAAGAGGCACTGCTGTGTGGTCACCAGAGGAGCGCCATGGTGCTGAGAGCATGGTTCCAGAATCACCACGTGCTCCCGTGAGCACCCAGCATCTATGTCCTTGTGGGGACAGTGGTCACTGAGTGTCCCAAGTGTGTGGGCCTGGCTGCTCACACACGCAGCCAGGAACCCACAACTGCCCCCATCCTTCCCTCCCCCTGCCCCACTCCCGTGTCTGCTTGAGGAGGCCAGCTCCAGGTGCGTGTCCCTGCCAGGGCAGCCGTGCCCTACTTTGGGCAGAAGCTGCGCACCAGGGCTGGGCACAGGGGCCCTATTTCCTTCCCCTGGTCCTACCCTCCCCAAGCATCTGTCCTGCCCACTGCCCAAACCCAAGCCGTGTCTCCTCCTGGGATTAGAGCAACCACACACAGGTCCAGATCTGAAAGCATTTCATAGAACATATGGATCCACAAAGAGGAAAGCACTTCGTAACAACAGGGAAGGAGTTCTTAGGATACACAAGGCACAATCTAGAAAAGAAAAAGGGAAAGAACAGATAAAAGGAGCGTGCCAAAGCTCCGAAGCTCTGCTGCTCAACAGACATTGCAGGAGAAGTGGAGAGGCCCAGCGGGAGCCGGGAGCAAATGCGCAGGAGTCGGGCGCCCAGCAGATAAACGAACTCTCGGAGCTCAGCAGTGTTACTAAGGAGAGCTAAGGCCCAGACGGGGTTTGTCTCTGTTACCCTCCTCTCATTGCTGGGACAAAATGCCCAAACCCCAAGATGAAGGAAGGAAAGGTCTACTTAGCCCAGTTAGTGGAGGTTTCAGTCTGCACTCAGCTGGCTCCAAGGCAGACTGGCACATGGCTGAGGGCAGCCGTTCATGGAGGCAGAAAGCGGCAAAGAGCAAAGGGAGGCGCAGCAGCTGGGGCTTCCCGCCGCCAGCCTTTCTCCCATCCTTGCACGATGACTGTGACTCCTTCATCCATCCTCAGTTCCCCATCCTTTAAGTGCGAGTCACTCTAGGGCGGGTCCTCCACGCCCTAGGGCGAAGAGCGGCTGAGCCCACTTAGGTAAGCTTTTCACTTCTCCACCTGACACAAGCGTCGGCCATGAGAGCGTTCCCTTGCGGATGGCCGGGCGTGCGGGGAAAGGGCTCGGTACAGCCAGCCGATAAGCAAACACGAGCTAAGGCCGAAGCAAGACCACACCACGGGCCAGTTGGGGTGGCTGGAATGGACATCCGCCCGGAGCGACAGGTGATAAGACAGGCCAGACTGAGCTCAGGCTGGGTCTCAGGGCCCGGTAGCAGCGGTTTGCAGGTAAGCAGAGGCTCACTCCGTGACAGGCAGGCTCCACGTCCGACGCACACTGGACGCCAGGAGCATAGCCCGAGAAGGCCAGCACCAGGACGAGCACTGCCCGACGGTGTCACACCGTGCTCAGGTTGCCAGCAGAGCAGGTTTTCTTGGTGCTCTTGCTACAAAAAGATGGCCAGTAGCAACGATGGCTCAGCTCTAGAGAGCGTCTCACTCTGTATCATGCATATCAAAGCACTCATGGTACACGCAGCTTCTTGCAGCAAATTAAAAGAACACTCAATAGCAGCAGTGCGTGCCATAATCCCAGCTACCTGGGAGGCAGGGGGCTGGAGGACCACAAGTTCCAGGCCAGCCTGGGCAACTTAGCAATACCCTGTCTGAAAATAAAAAATACAAAACTAAGAAAGCTCTGGGCTGTTCCTCATGTTCGCTAGGTTCAGTCCCCAGTACCATTCCCCATGGCTGCAGGAATAGCACAGATTGTGCCCAGAGTGCTGTCTCCAGCGCTACCTTCCGGCCTCCCAGCAACATGCCGCTCCAGAGCCAGAAGACAAGGAGCGTGGGGTACAGCCAGACCCTGCCATTGCCTCTACTGGGAGGGGTGGCAGGGACCGGAAAGATGGGAGGGACAGGAGGGAGGCAGGATGAATACCAGGGACACCCACCCACCTCCCCAGAGTTCCAGCTTGGGCAACTCCTGTGTTTCCCTGAGGACTGTGAGTGCCCACAGCCATCCCTCCCCTCCCATGGGCTGTGCTGCGAGCTCATCTCCTGAAAGACACAGAGAAATGGAGTCTAGAGAACACTCAGCTTTACGAACTGGCCAAGCACTGGCCGTGACTCGTCCCGATGGCTGACACTGACAACGGTTCTACAAAGCACTGTCCATGGTTCCAAAGTCAATCCTGAGGGGATCTGACCTTGGATGATACAAAAGATGAAAGTTTTATTAGACAGGTCTTGCTTTAACTTGCCCTTGATTACGAGGCATAAAACGCAGAGCTAGATACGTGTGATGAGCTGTAAGAGGCTTAAATCAACAGCCTCCAACGTTGCCAGTTTCACCGGTAACCCAGTGCAAATAAGGAGCATTGGACTATGTATACAACTACTTCCTCTCAGTTCAAAGAGAAGAAATTTTTTCTTTTCCTTTCTTTCCTTACCAATATCGATCAGAAAATGTATCACGTCTACACCCTGTGCTCTGTATAACTATTATGAGGACAACAATATGCAATGTGTCAATTATTGCAAGTGTACTACTAACGTGTTTTGAAACTATCATATTGTTATTTCTTATCAAAAGTAATAATAACATAAAAATTAAATACTAAAAAAGAACACTCAGCTTTAGACATCTCCTGCAATCCCACCATGAGCGCTAGCCCTGGGTGAGGCCACTGGGTACTGCCCCCAGGGCACCCAGGCAGGTTCCTCTCTGCTCTGTGGGTGTCTGGCTGCCTCCTCTACACCCTAACTCTTTTCCACGAATGGTGTATCTTGTCCTTAACCATCCGTGATTTCAGCACTGCCAGGTCACTGTCACACGGCTCTGTTTGGGCCACTTCAACCATTTCCTCTCCTCCGGGATTGGAGAGGGCACTGCAGCCAACCTCCTGGTGTACGTCCTGGAAGGCAGTGGGTGACACGCAGCTGGAGGGGCTTCTGGGTCAGGTGCTCAGGCTTGCCAAGCAGAGGCAAGGAGGGCGGGGGGGGGGGGCACGGGGAAAAGACGGGCAGGTGAATAACAGCTGCCTCGATCAGTGTACAGACGACCGATAACTCATGGGCAGTAATAATTAGGTATAAAGAGAGCGGACACAGATAAAGACAGACAATTAACACTAGATGACAGAGGGGTAACAATAGATGATGAATGATTGATGGAAAGAGAGAGGTGAAGTAGACTCGCCCAGATGTGAGATATATGGATAGATGTCAGTCGTGACGATAGATGGTAGGTAGAGAGCTAGGTATGAAGACAGACAGTTGGTGCAGGTGAAGAAGTAGATAAATAATTGATAGGTGATAGATGCATAGAGGAAAGTATAGATGTATCTGTGGGGCAAAATTGTGGCCCACGTCCCAGCCTGGGCCCGCAGGCCCTCTGCAGGTGCACAGGCCAACCGGTCCCAGCAGTGGGGCGTCAGGCATTAGTTGCCGAGTTTGTGCTCTGAGGTAGGCAAGTGCAACTTGGGCCCTCAGGCTCTAAAAGGTTCGCTGTGGCTAAGCTGGATGCCAGATGGACATAGAGATAGATGGTACATGGGTCGCAGAGACAGGCGGATGCCGGGTGCAGGCAGAGGACAAGGGCCCGGAAACTGGACCATGCCCTGCAAAAGCCACCGTCTGCTTGGCTTCTCCCAAACACCTGGACCGAGCAGCTCCGGCAGACACCTACTCTGCACACGCAGGGAGAAGAGCCACAGGTGACAGGTGACGAACAGCCTCATCCCCTCTGGGGCTCTGCCTCTTTCTCACCTGGGCCCCCCGCACTCCCCCGGCAGTGTGACTCAGGGTTCCAGTGTGGATTTGGGGGCACACACAGTCTGTGCTGCTGCTCTGCCCTCAGGCCTCCCTCACAGCAGCAGCCCCTGGGCAGCACGGGGGCTGCAGAGCAGAGCAGTAGCCCTCCCCCCACCACACACACACACTCAAAGATACACACAGGAGTGAGGCTCCGGCCCCCATGGATGTGGCTTTCTGACTTGGACAATGTGACCTTGAGCCACAGATGAGATTAGATTTGGGACCTGGAGATAAGATCCTCTGGGTGGTGACGAGCGTCCTCACTCAGATAGAAGAGGACAGACTGGAAGGTGATGGCCACCAGGAGCAGAGAGAAGCGGGGAGCCATCCCACTCCTGCCCAGGCACTGGGGGGACACCAAGGTCACCCTGACATGCAGCCTGCTGAGTTGGTGACACTCTCATGACAGCTCCCAAAATGACATGAGGCTCAATGGGACCAGGAGAGCACAGACGGGTCCCTGACACCCATCCTCCTGAGCACAGAATGGCCACAGTAGAGGGCTTGAGGTTAATTCTGTAAGGAAACCTTGTTTTAGAGTCTGACACTTTTTAGAGGTTTCCTTTGGGGGAAAAAAGAAAAAATAGATTCCTCGCCTCTGGTAGATAAATGAAATAAATGTAGGAATGGCAGCGGCTGACTATGTCCCTGTTCTCCAAAATTATATCATTGGAGACAATTAAAATATTTAATCAAAGTTTTCAGTTATTAAACGACCTGAGGTTGGCACAGGTTTGCTGTTATCTTACATTAAAATCCACCATAATCCAAATAAAACAAAATTAACTGGAGACACCACAAGAAACCCAGTCCACAGAGCATGCGTATTTTGTCATCTAGCACAGCGATGCCAGGAGCTCCAGGAGCCTCAAGGCCTGTGCCAGGGGCACTGGAGGGCACTTCAAAGGGCAGGCGTGGGCCGGGGAGGGGGGTTCAGGGAGGCTGAGGCAGAGCAGGCCTGGCAAGGGAGGAGGAGCAGGTGCCCAGCACGTACAGCTCCCACCCGAGTGCCCTTGTGTGTGTGCACAGCTGCCCTGAGCTCTGGCATCAGGCTCCACTGGGCTCTGGCTCCTGCTGGCCAGGCCAAAGCCCACCCAACAGAGCTTCGCCCAGCAGCAGGGGGCGAGTCCTCTTTAGAGGGCCCTCGCCGACCACAGGGCTTGCATGTGCTCACCCCTGGTCACCTGCCTGCACCTTGCTGGTCACTACAGAGGCTGAGCCAATGGCCAGGCCTATCTGCACTGCGCCGCTCCCACAGTGTCACTCCCAAGGCTGCTTCTGAGGGCCGAGGCAAACCTGGACCTTAAGAGGATATGACCCAAGGCCCGAGCTCAGCACCCAGAGCAGTGCACCCCAATGCAGCACCCCATGCAGCTGTGCCCCACCAGGGATATTTCTTGAATTTAAGATGCTATCAATGGCAGAACACCCCATTATTTTATGTTCCACTAAGAAAGAAAAAATGCTGCCGATTAAACTGACAGGATGTTTTCTTATCTCTGATAATTTTTATTCTATATTCATTGAAGAGCCTCTTCCAGGCAGAGGCTTAATTAGACATGGATTTGTATTGGGCTTCCTTCAGCACACACATGAAATAAAAAGATGGAAGCAGAACAAACCTGAGGGAATTCCTGACCCTGCTCTCCTGGAGGCCGGAATGTGGCAGGGGGCCCAGGTTATGGGGAACCCAGAATCCCTCCCCAAGGGGAAGAGGGCCCCCTCCTCCAACTCCTTGCCTCCTGGGTGGGTGTGCCCCAGGGACAGCTCTGGAACCTTCTCTCCAGCCTCGGAGGCACTGGCCATGCTTGTGGAGGCCTCTCCCGTCTGTCTTCCCTGTCCTCGCCCCTCAGAAAGGCAGCAGCCCTCAATCCAGGCCCTCCGCGTTCGCTAGCACCTCATCCCCGTATGCTGCTTCTGCAGGGCGCCATCCCCAGTGGTACTCTGGTGTCACCCCGAAGCCAGGAAGTGGAGGGACGCTGTTGCCCCCGGGAGAGGTTGCATGGTGGAGCTGAGTAGGTCCGGGGGCTCTGCATCGTTCGTCCTCATGGAGCTCACCCGGGGGGCCAAGTCACTCTACCTCACACAGACACTGTCACTGAAGACACTCATTGTAGGAAGCGGTGAAGATTATAAGGAATTCCATGTGAACTGCCTGGGACTGAGCAGGGTGGAAAAGAGGGAAGAAAGGAGGGAAGGAGGAGAGGGAGGGAGAGGAAGGGGAGGGAGGGGAGGAGGGGAAGAGAGGGAGGGGAGGGAGGAGGAAAGGAAGGGGAGGAAGGAAAGAGGGAAGAGGGAGGGGGAGGGAAGAGGGAAGGGAGGGGATGAGGGAAAGAGGGAAGAGAGGGAGGGGGAGGGAAGAGGAAAGGGAGGGGAGGAGGGAAGAGAGGGAGGGGGAGGAGGGAAAGAGGGAAGGGGGAGGGGAAAGAGGAAGGAGAAGAGAGGGAGGGGAGGGAGGAGAAGAAGAGGGAAAGCAGGAAGGGAGGGAGCAGAAAGTGGGGGATGTAGGGGAGGGAAGGGACAGAGGGAGACAGAGTGCCTGCCAAGGCAGCACACCCGCCCTGCCCAAGGCCTGCCCTGGGATGACAGGACAGGCCCCCAGCTCCACGCCAGTCCCCCCACTTGGAGCTTGAGGGCTCAGGGCACGGGGAGGTTAAATCAAGTGTGTTCTGTGGACCTGCTCACACATGTGTGGGTCTCTCCTTGAGAACAGCTCAATTCCCCGAGCGTGAATCAGCTTCCCCGTGGCGTCATGCGCTTGGCACCCAGCGCCGGGGCCCTTAGCTCTTCTCCCTGGTAGGCGCCCTCTATGAGACGCATCTCGCCTTCTTTCTCTCAGGTAAACTCAGGACAGGACCCCAGCCAGGTGCCACACCGAGCCAAAGGAAATGCCATCATGTGACTGGGTGAAGATCCTGTAAGCCCCAGAGAGAGCACGCACGTGGGCGGCACGTGGGCCCGCACCAGTTCTGTCCCACTCTCTCCCCAACCAGACATCTGTGGCACTGGCTGCCCTGTCCTGGCCACAAGACAGTGATGGAGAGAGTGGCTGGCCATGCCCAGCACTGAAGGACACAAAGACATGGTCTGTCCCAGGAAAAGCGCCCCCCCCCCCCCCCCGCGAGGAGCACCGCCAGCATGGTGCGGGTCCCTGCTGGCTCACTCAGGACCGTATCTGGACAGCAGCGCCCAGCGTGCAGTAGCTGATCATTGAGCCCGCAGAGAGGAGCGCCACAGCCCTCGCTGCCCTGGCGTGGGGCCTGGGGGTGGGGCGTGTCCCTGTGAGTGTGCATGTGAGCTTTCATGGGTGCACATATGTATCTGTGCGTGTCTGCGTGTTCTGACCGATGCACATGGATGCTATGTGGTTGTGGCCATGTGTGCTCTAGTGCACAGGGTGGGGGGGATTGAGAGGGTGTGGGACACCCCCCGCAGCCAACCAGCACAGCTGCTGCTCAGGAGTGGCCCCCTGGCCAGAGACGTCTCCTTCCAATGGCAAATGTTAGTGATTTCCAACATACCCCCGTCCCCCTCCAAGGCACCCCCTACTCTGCCTGCTCACTGCAAGCCCAGCAGCACAGAAGACACCAGGGCTGTCAGCTCCGGGCACCAAAGCGCAGCTCGCTGTCCTTTTGTCCTTATTACAGAGAAAAGCTGCTCCTCAACTCTGCATCTAACCCCTCGCTAACGCACAAGGTCAGAAGGACTTTGCCCTTCGCCCAACCACAGTCCCATTGTGTGGTCAGATCCCATGGTCTCCGTGGCCCCCGTGGCCACTCCATATGAGGTCCCAGCCCCCTGGATGCTGCACGAGGAGATGCTGAGGATCCTCAAAGCCCAGGCAGCACTCGGCACGAGGCCAGCGACAGCGTAAAAGGCATGGTCAGGGCCTTCAGGAAGTAGGAAGTCTTCGGGAGAGTCCTGGGCAACCTGGTGGGATGGACACACTGTCTAGGTGGCCACCATCCGGCCCTCTGGCCCCAGCTCCAGATCAGCGGCTTCTTGTTCTGGGATGGACCTCCCACGAGCCTCAGCGTCTGGTCTGCCCCACAGGGCAGCTATTCCCACCACCGGCCTCGCAGGTTGGTGCTAGGACTGAAGGCACCACTACACCTGCGCAGGGCACACAGAAGGATCCGTGCTCACTGCTGTAGAAAATCCAGAGGAGACAGATCCCGGTCTGGACTGGAGCAGGCACAGGCTGGAGTCTCGGGCTGGTTCCAGCCCCGGATCAAGGGTCCTCCACACTCAGGCGTCCTCTGCCAGGACTTTTGATCCCAGCCTCCACCGACTCACGGCCAGCAGGCGGGGAGGCTGAAGCTCAGAGCTGGCTCCTTTTGATCTCTATCTGAAGGAGGATTTGGAAATCCTGCACAGCCGCAGACCCTAAAGCGAGGCAGCCGGGCCTCAGCATTTTCTGAGCAGATAGATCAGGGCGGGGGCGGCAGCCTGTGCTCTCCACGCTGATGCCGCCTCTCATCACGCTCCAGGCTGCCCAGGGGCCCAGAGGACACGCTGCACCTCCCTCCAGAGCCATGTTCTTATGAGGCCATGGAACCCTGGTGCTCACCTCCATGCACCCCCGGTCCCAGGGCCCACAGAAGCTGGGCGCGCCCCGTGTGGAATCTGCGTGTGGTGCAGGGCAGCTCTTCACTCCAGTGGCAAGCCGGCAAGGAGAATTTTATGCCTTCCTTTCAAGTAGAAAGCCGGGGCTTGGAGAGGCTTGGTCACCTGCTCGGAGTTGGGCCACTTGCCAAGAAAGCCACCCAGACTGCAGCCCAGGTCAGCCCCCACATGCACTGGCTTCCATAGCTCAGGGGTGCAGGCTTGGGCTTCTGCTCCCAGGAAAGCCGCACTGAGAATTATCTGCATCCTCAGACCCTGTATTGCTTTGCTCTCCCTGAAAACAGAGATCCCCTCCCCCCATGCTTGCCTGCCTGCAGGGAGGATTTGGGAGGTTCCAGCCCAGGGGCAAGTGGCCCCCCAAAGTGCCTCCTGTGTGCACGGTCCTCGTGTCCTTCCACAACCAGGCTGCTAGGTCCTTTCTGCAGGGAGGCTCTACAGTTAGCAAGATTAAGACTGTAGCACGCTTGAGAGCCACACGCGACCCCCGCCAGCACTCCTGGGCCCTCATGCATGAAGGGGAAGCGCTGTGTCTCTTTTATGGCTGGGAAGACCTAGGACTCCAGGGTGATGCCAGAGGAGGGGAAAGCTAGGGCAGTCATCTCCGAAGTGGAAGCGAAAGGAATATCCTTCACAGGTGAGTTGAGCAGACCGTCCCACAGGGGAGCTCTGTGGTTCTGATGAAACAGCTGATGTTTGTCTCCAGGAGCCCACAGTGAGAGATCTGGGGCAGGTGCTGTTTATCACAGCAGAGATTACAGCATCCTGGCCTGCCACCCCCCAAGGTTCCGGGAGGCTACTCAACTGAAATACAAAAACAGGCATCTGTGTGATGTTTTCGCCGTGTACCCTGAAACAGATGTCCAATTGTTTCTTCCTGCACAAACAGGAGTTGACAGAGGTTACAAACAGACGCCCAGCTGGTGGACTGCCCTCCGCTTGCTGGGTACAGATACTGCATGTCTCCCAAGAACGCAAACCCATAGGGATGTCGGTGTTAGAGTGAAGAGCAGCATCTCAAGTAAAGGAAGTTAAGACTGTGGAATAAAATCACAGAGCACCCTAGAATACCAGACTTCAGAGTGCTGAGGAGGTGTGCGGGCATTTTGGAAGCATCCTCAATCCTAATCTGCACTCCCTGTGGTATTCTATGTCTTTGCAGCCCCTAAACTCAGCACCACAGAGATGGACAGATCACTGGCTCCAATGTTGAGGGGTTAGTGCTTCCTTAGGAGTGATGGAGGCCGTGTTGCCTTCCACTGGCACCACTCAGACTTACAGGGGAGATAACCCCAGAGGTGGCCTGAAAAACTAAGGCCGGAGAGTTTCTGAACTTCTTTTTCCTCAGAAGTACAACAACAGGGCCAGTGATATGACTCAGCGGTACAGCACCTGCCTGGCAAGAACAAGGTACTGAGTTTGACTCCCTGTGTGCACGTGTGCACACACACACACACACACACATGCACGCACGCACGTGCACGCACACACACACAGACTGAGGTACAACAATGAGAAGTAGTCCATATGGCACCCACGGGGATCCCAAGCAGAACTGAAATTCAGTTGAACCCACCTAGGAACATCAGCAAGAAATCCTTCCACGGGGTTTTCTTCCTGAGCTAGCCCGCTCCCATCATCCACGCTTCTGCGTGCTGGCTTTCTCTTCCCACTGGAGCAGCTGCCCTCCAGAATTCACCTGGAATTCCGTAATCTTAATAACTTGCTTCTGGGAGATCCAAACCTAACTTAGAGTGACCCTCAGCATGCACACCCTGAAGCTGGTTTGCTCCCTGGAAAGACAGCGACACAGACCTCCTGGTGGGGTCTCCGGTGGCACTACTCACATCAGTGTGCTACATGCTGATGTCACTGAGGTGATGGCAATCTCTCTGCACTGGAATCACAGCTAAGAAGTCCTCCGCCTGGGGTGTGCTGGGAGGAGGCGCAGGGCTGAGGGAAGCACTGGCTTCCGCGGGAGCTAGCACCGAAGCGCACAGAGTAATGGGAGTCACAGGATGGGAGACTCTCCTGGATTCCGTGAACAGCCTCGGCCTTGATGAAAGAATGACAAGCTCAGGTCAGCCAATTGCCAAGGCGAGGCTTGCTGTCACAGCCAGCATGCCTCCGTGGCAGCAATTAGAGTGACCCTCGTGTCCCACAGCCAGAGGGCAGGTGGTGCTGAGAACGAGGACTCTAATTAAATCTAAGGGTGGAAAAACCATGAAAGGAACAGAGTGAAGAGCCCTGATGGGTCTCGCAGGCTAGGATGAGACCCACAGAGAAGGAGCGAGCCCCTGAGGGCTTCATCCTTGCCATGCAGGCACACTAGATGGTGTGGCAACCTTCAGTGGTTGCCCCTGCTCTTTGCGTTCAAATGTGTGTGTGTATGTGTGTGTGTGTGTGTGTGTGAGTGTGTGTGTGTAAAGTTCCCAAGTCCTGCCCCTTGGTGAAGAGGAGGCTTGGTCCACACGGTGAGGCAGTCTGGAGGATACCACCGGCTCACCAGTTACCCCATGTTACACAAAGCAGCTTGGCCTCAGTGATTGCCCTGTTGCAACGGGCCTGTAATATAAGTAGGATTCAGTATTTTTTCTTAAATATGGTTTTCCCTCTGTTAGCATCTTCGAGTCTTCTCAAAGATCCTCACTGGATCTTTCGCTCTTTTTGGAGAAGCTCTCAAGTGACATTTGTTTTTCGCTCATGTGACCGGGCTTAGCTCATGAGTTCACCAAGCCTGTGGCAGAGACAAGCACATAGTTTGGAAAAGAGATGTAGGTGGAGTTGTAAACAGAACAGCAGACAGGTCACGCATAGGATAAATGAGTGCTGGGATTCTGCCTTAAAGCTGCCAAGGAAATGCAGCTTGGTTGCCAGGGAAATGTCACTTGCTACTCACCAACAGTGTCCACGTGAGTCTGAAAACAACTGATTTATTGTAGCCCAGTGCAGTGGGTGACACAAACTGACCTCCTTCCGAGGGCTCAATGTTCCCACCCTTCCTGCAAGGGAGAGGTGGTGGTGGGTGTCCTATGAGCCTTATGCTGTCAAAGAGTGGGGCCCTCTGTGTTCAAGTCACCAGATAACGTGGCTGCATTCAAAGCCCAACTGGAATTACACAGGCGATGAGTAAGTGCTGGCTTTTGCAATTGCTTCATATGCTACCAGATATTTTTAAAGAGACAGAGCCAGGGCAGTTTTCTCTCAGCTGGTGCAAGATAGCTATCTCAGCCTTCAAAACAGTGTAAGCTGGGTATGGTGGTGCACGTCTGCAATCCCAGTCCTAGGAGGCTGAGGCAGGAGGATCAACACATGCTCAAGGCCAGCATAGGGTACAGACTGAGGTCAAGACCAGTCTGCACTACACAGTGAGACCCTGTCTCAAACCAGCCCCTGAGAAAAACAGCTTGAATGTTGCTTCCCAACCACAGAACATCCCCAAACTGGAAAGGAAAGGATCCAGACACGCTTGTGAATAGGCCAGGTGAACCAACTTTGTTCAATCTAGAAATAGAAAGGGATCCGCTGCTTGAGATCTCCAAGGCAGTGGCCTTACGAGCATGTCTGAGACAACTTCAAATCTCTGTAAGTTCTGGAGGAAGTGCGAGCGGAACATCCTGAGACGGCCACGAAAGTATTGAAAAGTCTGCTCCTGTTTTGTCTCAGCTACCTTTTACTTGTTGCTGGGACAAAACACCAGGCCCTCAAAATGAAGGAAGGGAAGATTTATTGAGCTCACAGTTTGTGGACGTTTCAGTCCATACTCGGAAGGCCCCAAAGCAGAGTGGCACATGGCAGTGGGCAGCCAATCATGATGGTGGAAAACAGCAAAATAGCAAAGAGCCAAACGGGAGGAGCGGTGGCAACACGGCAGCAGAGAGCATGTTGCATCCGGGCTATCTGCCCCAGGCTGGGTGTAGCACTTCTGCCCGTAATCCCAGCAGTGCTCACAGCCATAATCCCAGAGCTGGATCATGAATTAATCATGATCTCTAGAAAACTGCCCCATAACTACCTCTGGCTTTGGGGAGACAGCTAGACACAAGCGATAACAGGTTCCAACATCCCAGCGGGTTCCCTTGTGAAGCAGGGCTTTCTGCAGTGTCAGCAGCTAGGCAAGATTACAGGGTAGAGGACCTAAACACCACAGTTCACGCATTGCTGTCCCCTACCCCATCTCCCTACCTGGGCTGTCCAGTTACAGGAAGGCAAACCGAGGACTCCTACTGACTCTGCATTCTGGTGAGTGGGGTAAGTGCCTCATTATATACTGCAACATAGTAATAGTGACAAAGGGCACAATAAGTGCATAGCCCTTGAACCACCCTGAAACCATCCCCTCACCTAGCCCGTGGAAACCAGTCCTTGGTACAATAGGCATAGGGGCTGCTGGTTTTATGGCCCATGAGCAAGTGGTCTGTGCTGGAATTTCTTTCTGGGGAGAACTTTCACATGTATGCACCAATCCTAATCACACATTTATGTTTGTTTAATTCACAGGCCCCGTCAGAGGCACTAAGAAAACAGAGAAGTTCTGCTCCTCACACCCACCAGCTTGGCTGAGGTTCCACGGACAGGTCCTCATCAGTGAGAACCTTCACAGAAAGTGCCACCAAATCCACTGCCACTTCAAGGGCATCGTGTTTTCTCAACCACAGACACTTTCTGGATAATATTTCATTGTATGGGGCACACTTGCTGTATCCATTTGTCTGTCTGCGGACACTTGGGCTGCTTCTCTGTCTTGGCTGTTGTGGACACGGTGGCCACAATCACACATGAGCGTGTGTGTCTTCCCGCCAGTCCTGTCAGCTGTGTCCCAGAAGTGTCCCAGAAGCTGGACCGCACACACGGGCTTGGTTTCCACAGCAGCTTCCCCCCTTCTTATTCGCACCAGCAGGGCATAAGGGTTCCAGTTTTCCCACATCCCCTCCAACACTGGGCTTCGCTTTTGTGTCTCATTGAGCCACCCTTCACCTGAGGAGCCAGGCTGTCCTGGGATTCCTGTTGGCCAGGGGAGGAGCAGGAAAGGGGTCTTCAGTCCTTCAGACTTGCCCCAGCCACCCAAATCTGCGCTGCTGTGAGGCAGATTCCACTAGGATCCATGAGCATGTGTGTGTGAGCGCTTTGTGACCTCCAGACAGCTCGGTGTCAGGCTCCGTCCCTGAGATGTGACTGTGGGTTGTCGGTGATCTGGGAGCTGTTCAACCTACAGGTGCCGGGCAGCCCAAGGCCTCCTTACACACAGCCTGGTTGGATTTGCTGTGCTTTAAAATCCAATGCCAACTTCTGTGGCTGACGTCACAACGAAAGCTTCGTTACATCTAGTGTCACTATCGACGCTAGATGTGGGGTCAAAGAGCCGCCTGTGGGAAGGGAGAAAATACTCACAAACCAAGTGTCTGCTGGAGGGTCTGTGCCCAGAACATCCCAGCCAGAGATGAGTCACTGGTCCATAGAACCCAAGGTCTCTGGGCCCACAGGGCAGGCAGCAGGGAAACTGACCTGAGATCCCATAGCGCCCACTGCCCAACGTGGAGGGGCTAATGACTCATTTGAATTCAGAAGTCTACTGTCCAGAAGATTAATTAAAAGACAAGAGCATTTTTAGCCATCTGTGCTAATTTAGGGGAAGAATTAGAAATATAATTGTATTATCTGTAGCTGAGAACTTTCCACAGATCCCTTTTAGAATCCAAATATTAATGTCTCTCTGAGAGACAGTGCAACTTGAGCAAATAATTGCTGCCATTCCTCCCAAATTAGCCAAATTAAATGAGGGTAATTTAAAATGTGTGGGGGACCGGCAGCCATATATCAGCGAGAAGACGGGCTTTTCCTTCAAGTTTGGGGGAACTGAGTCCCCAGAAGGCCTGCCGCTGGTTTGGGTTCCAGCCATCAAGCGGGGGTGGGCACTTTGGGCATAAATAATGCAGCAGGGAAATCAGGTCAGCTGCAGTGGAGACAGAGGCCTGGCCCACTTCCCGCAACTTCCTCCTGAGTGGCTCCCCAGAGCTTGGGGTTGGTGACCCAAAACCTCTGTCCTCAGGGGACTTTTGGGAAGTGCCAGTCTCCAGGGTTGCTAGAACCAGCCCCTTGCTGGAAAACAAGAAGTCAACCTGGCCGGAATAAAGGAAGGGGCAGGTAGGCAGACCCTGGGCACAGGAAGGAAACCTCGTATGTCCCAGCCTGGGTCTGTTTGGTGCTGGCCAGGCAGCAGCCTAAGGACTGGGCCTGGCTCCAGGCAGGTGGACATCCAACTCCAAAGCAGGGCCCCGGCTGCCCAAGTCAAGAAGACGTTTTCACTTATGAGGGCCTGGAACTCCAGGCCCACAGCCAGCTCCTGAGGTCTCCCAAAGTCCTCCTCGCCTCCAGGCTCCAGGTGTTCCTGGGCTCCTTCATCCATGCTGATGGGCACACAGCAGGCCCAGCTGCTCCACAAGGGACAGAAAGAAGTATGGTTGGAACAGCCGGCTGCATCCACATGAGCATGTACAAGCTTGCCTACACACACATGTACACGTGTGTCATGCACCCACATCAATCACACACACAAGCACAGAGCCGGAGAAGTCTCCAGCCTGGCCATGGTGTGCACCAGCCTCATATTCTGGGCAAGGCTGGAGCCCTTGCTTGGCTGAGTCCTCACCCATGTGCTGGTGATACACACCCACCAGGGGGCTCCATGCTGACACAGCATGGACCCTGGACCCCAAACTCCACAGGTTGTTGCCAGGGCCTGAGCCCCCGTGGTTTCCTCCTGACACTGTGGTGTGGTGTGTGATCCTTCCCGGGGCTCTTCATGCACATCCAGGTCATGTGACACACAGAGAACATGAACCAACAAGCCACACCCAAGCCACTGGGCACAGACATCCAATCAGAGTGAGGGCAGGGCTGAGGAGATAGCTCCATGGCACAAGTGCCTGCCTGGTGAGTGCAAGGTCATGAGTTTGAACCCTGTCTTGGAAAACAAAACAAACAAAAAAAAAAGGCCCCAACAGAGTGAGGGAGACCCAAGGCTCATCCCCCAACTGTGGTGAGAAGCTTCTTTGCCCTCCTGGACCCCCACACCCAACCATAACCCCACGGACCTCCCACAGCATCCCCTCCTCTGCAGGTGCCTTGGGGCTCACCCTGCCCCTCACAGTGGCGCACACGGTGAGCTTGCATTTCAGTCAATCAAGTGGGCACTGCTGTCCCGTAACATATGGGTGCATAGCCCTGTCCTGGGAAGCCCAGGTCTCACCCAGGCCCTGACCTCTAGGTGTGACTGGCCAGGGAATGTGGGACCTGAGCCACTCTGCAAGCTGGCGCATGAGGATGAGTGCCTTGGCTGTCAATGGCAGAGCAAAGGAATTCCAGGGGCCAAGAAAGCAAGGACTCAAGGGAGCAAGCCTGGGCGGTGGGGCAAGGCCAGCCAAGTTTCCAGGGTCTCCTGCTCTGTTACACTGGGGTGAGGAACACCTCTCTGATGAAAACCTCCCCCACTCATTCCTGGATAGGCAGATGGGGGCAACGGAATGGCAGAACTCAGGTCAAGGTCATGTCCGGAAACTGTTCTTCCTTTTGAGGTGTTCCTGCTGCCCATGGAGAAAGGGCTCCCCCATTCACCAGATCCATGCCAGGAAGTGCTTCTGCTCAAGGAGACCCTTGCTCGGGTTTCCCCTATGCTCCCTGTGAGCCTGGGTCTGCTGTGCTCCCCCCTTACAGCCCTCGTGCTCCTCCTGTGTCCACCCATCCCTGTCCACCATGACAGCCAGTGGACCTCAGAGCAAGAGCTCTGTCCCCACTGCCACGGGCCCTCCACTTGCAGAGACCCTTGTGACGCCCACTACTCTTTACTGGGTCCTGGGTCAACTCTCTTTGATACTGGGTGAGGTCCCTCTGAGGACAAAGACAGGGAGATAGAATGAGACAGCATGGAGCAGCCTCAGAAGGAGACCCGAGGACACGCAGAGAGGAGATTCGGAGCCACTGCAGGGGACGTTGGGAAGGGGCACAGGTGCAGGGTCCAGGGAAGGCGCCAGAGGAACGCAGCAAGCAGGGCATCGCCAGGGCTCCAGCAGGAGAACACCCAGATGCCGCAGTGCATCCGTGCTGGGCAGGAGCCGGAGGAGAGAAAACTTCAGGAATCCCGCAGAGGCAGGAGGGAGGGGAGAGGGGGCAGGGGTGGCGTCTCCAACACAAGATTTATTCGAAGAACACAGGTATTTCACAAAATTCAAGACCAGATCAGCAAATGAGCTTCTTAGACAACATGAGATTTGCTTAAGGACAGTCAACAGCTGGCTGTGTAAAGCCAATTACTGTGCACACACATGCACACACACATATGCACACACAAACACACACACACATGCATGCATGCACACACGCACATGCACAGAATATTAAAGACACGTTACAGACATTACAGCACCGGATCGTGCCTTCCAGGTGAGGTGAAAAGCTGAGGCTGAGAGGCTCTGGCAGGGGATTGGGCTGCAGAGAACAGGAGGGCCCAGAAGTCTCCCTGGGAGGTCTGCAGAAGGCAGCTTTCCACCCGTGGTGCAGGATGGCAGCACTGCCTGTACACGCACATTGGTCAATGGTGTAAGAAGCAGAGAACAGGAACGTCACAGCCGCAGAGATATAGACATGGCCATCAGAATGCATGTGAACGCAGCGCTCTCCAACAGAAAGCACGCTACAAAGCCTGGGAACTGTACTTGGAAGGTGGAAGGCCAGTGCACAAAGTCCTCTAAAGCTGCTGGGGAGACAGCTCAGTGACATAAGCGCCTGCCTGGCAAGCACAAGGTCCTGAGTTTGATCCCTGGTACTGAAAAAAAAAAAAATCTTCTAAATCTGAGAAAAATGACAAAGATCTGAGAGGTTCAGAGGAGATTTCTAAAGGAAAGGAGGAGGAGTTTTGGGGGTTGGGGGTGGGGTTTTTTAATGGTCAGCTCAGCCTGCCCTGGGGGTGGGCCTGGTGCAACATGTGATGCCAGGGATCAAACCGCAGTCCCTATGGTTGCCTAAGCTTTCCTAAGCGGGCGCTTTAGACCGCTGAACCATCTCACCGGCTCAGTTTTTTGTTTGTTTTTTTCCTAAAGAGAATTTTTTAAAAGTAGTTTTAAAAATATTAGAAATGATACAGAATTTCACTAAACAAAATCATAGGAATTGAACAATGGTTGTTTTTCACAAGGGAAAGATGAGCAAAGGAAGACGTCACATGACTTCTCAGATAGATTATAGACAGATGATACACATAGACAGATGATAGATAGGTAATCGATAGGTGATAGGCAGATGGGCAGACAGGCAGGCAGCAGGCAGGTGACTGGCCGGAGCCGTGCAGCTGCCGGGAGATCTGGTGACTCTGCCTTACCCGTTGAGTGTGAGAGAGCAGGGCCACTGCCAGGCAGTCAGCTCACTGGCCCACACTACGGCCACTGCAGCCACGGCTTTAACTCATACTGAAAACTGTCGTGCACTCCAACGGCTCAGGGCTAGGAAGTTCTTGGAAGAAACAGGCTGCATTACCCTGGCTCTGTTTTTTGTGCTGTTTTCCTCTGCTTTTGTCTTTCCCTGCGATTACAAACTGCTCCTCCAGGAGAAGAAGAGGAGTGCATGCGCCATTACCCCTAAGGCAAAGGTGCGCCACTCCCTACTGAGGTCGCTGTCCACGGCTCTAGCAAGTCCAGCCCGAAACACACCAGGACTGCACGCCACCCAACCTTACTCCTTGCTGCAGTAAAAGCCAGCGGGGGCTCCTGATCAGCCCGTGGCTCTCCTCTGAACTGTGATGCAGGTCGGTGCTGCTCCTTCTTGCGGTCCTTATTGGACCTGTCTGTCCAGTCACAAGATGGAGAAGGACAGAAAGAGCCCCTGAGGCCCCTGACTTACCTCCAAGCTGTGTTCTCAGGACCAGCTGAAGACATCCCAGGGCTTCAGCTCCTGACTCCGGAATGCCCTGCCTCGCATGGCCTGCCCACTGTAGACATACCCAGGGCTTATGTCAGCCCAGGCAGGGCAAAATTCATGGAGTACAAGGCTTACTTGATCACAGGGGGCTCAATAACTTATGCAAACACAGAGATAGGCTTTTTGTGTCAGGCTGGGGTGCAAAAATTCACCCCTAAAACACGAGTGAGTCTCAGCTGTTGTCTTTGTGGTGCGGGGCTGACCAGAGCAGCACTGTCTGCCACAGCCCTGCGCGTATCACAGGAGGAGGGGACCGCCTATCACCAGCCTAGAAAGACAGCAGAGCTCAACCTCAGGTGCCGGTGGCTGTCACAGCCATGAATTTGGACCCCTGCCTGAAAAGCCCCTTCCCAGCAGTAGTGCGTCAACTTGGAAGGGGGCACAGGTGCCTGGTGGACAGCTGTCTGTCTGCAGTGACCACTGAAAACACCGGGGCTGTTCTCACAACTTATAAATGTAGATGACGGAGACAGAGAGACAAACCGATAGATGATCCGCAGATGCGTAGGTACGTAGCGCACATAGATGATGGATGCATGGACAGACAGATGAGAGATAAACGATGATGGATGGCTAGATAGATGACAGAGAGATCAAAGATAGATGAGAGACAAGCAGATGGATGGCAGATAAAGGCAACAGATATCTAGGAGATGAAGGCAGTGGCCACGTGTAACACAGTTCCGTCAGCTGAGAGATGACAACGTATTTGTTTCAGATTCCCCACCCCAACCTGCTGCTGTTCCCCAGGGCCCCCAAATACTATATGTAAAAGGAAAGGAGACAGGCAAGGGTCCACGCAGCACCCTGGGGAGCCAGAAGGGGCCTCCAGCCCCCACTCTCACAGTTCTGTGCCACTCCCTCTCACCAGCAGGGACACTTCATTTAAACACCTCACCAGGTGTGAGCGGGGGACAGATGTGAACAGTTTCCATGGGAAATCACCTCAGAGGAGAGCGAGGCAAGAGAAAGGCCCCCAGGAAGAGGATGCGGTCCCAGGAAGCGTGAGCCCTGCCTCCTCCCGCCCTGCGGGCCTGCTCTGCCCCTGCTGGGCTGCCTGAGAGACCCCAGGAGTTCTGCCCTCCCCAGCCTGCTCCAAGGTGTGTCCCACCTCCTCTTCCTCGTGTTTCCATTGCAGGCACTGCCTTAGCCTGCAGGAGCCTTTTGTAAATAGACCTCATCTTTGAGAGAAGCTCTAGGTTCCCAGTAAAAGCAAGCAGAAGAGCAGAGAGCTCCCACACTCACACCTCACCCCACAGCTTTCCCATGGCCACCTACCGAGGGCAGAGCGCCTGTCCCTGGGTGACCTCCACGATAGCCGTTGGCACCAGTCCTCGGTCTGCACCAGGAATGCCTTCTGCTGTTGCACATTCTGTGGATTTGGACAGACGCAACACTCAGGCGTTGCCAGTACAGTGTCACTTAGGGTCATCACATGGTCCTAGAACTGCTCTGTCACCCCCATACTGCCCACCCACAGAAACGTGTGGCGCCCAACCCTGCCTGACTTCCTGGTGCTGTCTGCGCTGTGCGGAGCGAGCAGCAGGCCTGACGCCCAATGACTGCAGACACCACCACCCACCCCACCCCCGCTACACCAGCCTGCAGCCCTGGCCCAGGTCCAGGCCAGCTCCATCCTACCATCTCCATCTGAATGTGCACTGGGAGACATAGCTCCACATCCAGGCAGGACCAACGGCGCTGACAAGGCCTCAGCCCCACGGGGAGGAGCAGACAGCTGACGGTGAGGGAGAAGGGAGAGAGGGCTCAGGAGGTGCCATGGAGATCTCCAATGGGGTGTGGATCGGATAACGGTGTCCCCTGACCCTGAGGTCCTGGGAGCCACACATACCATCACACCTACCAGTTGAGATTGGGCTGCTGCAGGAACACTCTGGGCAGGGCAGGCCCAGGGGTGCTGGAGGAGGCAGAGAGACCAGGGCACCTGTCCATCAAGGAGAACCACCAATAGGTGACCAACAGCCAGTCAGGCTGGATGAGCAGGGCAAAGGGTGTGGGGGATGGGAAGGCGGTGAGCTGGCCAACACTGTGGTGTGTCCAGGGTCAAGGACACACAGGAAGGTGACCAAGCAGAGGCCTCACCTGAGAATGAGGAGCCCAGACAGTGAGAGCCGGGAGGGACCGGCAGAGCACAGATGAAGTCCACGTGTTTGCCTGAGGTCCCTGCCCCAGGGAGTACTGTACCCTCTTCCTTTCCTGGAAAGGGCGGTAGCTTGGCTTCTGGTTCCAAGGAATCCACCAGCCTGAGCAGAGGCCCAGGAGGGACGTGGGCCACGGAGCTAGAGAGCCGGGCAGAAGTCCAGGCAGCAGCTTCATGTAGGGCCCTGCAACAGGGCTAGGGGGTGGAGGGCATCGCACAGACAGTGCCAGGACCCACCTGTGTCGTGGCAGGACAGTTCATGCTGGGGGCCTCGAGGGCAGCAGCAGAGGCAGAGGCCAGGGGCCGCTGTATGTGCCATCTAGCCGTGCTGCGCGCCGCAGTGTTTAGCTCGGGAGCTCGGGTCACCTTGCTGAGCCCAAAGGCAAGAAACCGCCCAAGGTTGCCCAGAGCGGGGCTGCACGGCCAGCGTCTGCACCGCAGCCCCAGGGAGCACGTCCCCCCTCCAGGGTGCCAGGGACTGTACGTGTGCCATATGGAAGGAAGCTGGCACCACACATCAGACAGCCCCTTCCAGCCCTCAGCACTGCCACACGTGGCGCGAGAGGGAAGGAAAACACAATTTACAATTGCAAATTGGACGCCTCTGCCGGGCCCATGATCATCCAGCTTGGAGACAGATGGCGAGGAAACGTTCCCAGGCGGGCGAGTCGTCACACATCCCGGGCAGCGGGAGCACGCCGGCGAGGATGTGGGGGGGCCTAACCAAGGGGCACCCTGACCCCACACCCTGCTCTTGGAGTCACCCAGAGGTCCGAGGCCCAGGTCCTACAGCCGGAGGGCAAACAAGCAAGCACTTGCCCCGCACAGCTGCTGGTGGTGGGAGCGACAGACCACTCTCCTGCCTGCGATCTTTACATGAAGGACAGGAGGGCGGCACGCCCCGGTGTCACCAGCCCTGGCTCCTGTCTGGGGCGGGTGGGAGACACATGGGGGGCAGGGCAGAGGCACGGGAGATGGAGCCAGCACTCTTGCTTCTCACCAAGGAGAGCAGGTGTGCAGGGATCTGGTGCTGGCCCTGCCCTGAGTCGTGCTCGCCAAGGCCTGGGGCAAGGCCTGCCCGCTCCACTCTCTGCTCACTGCTTGCTTCTGGAGAGGGAGAAGGTGCCACTCAGAAGGCAGGTGGGCACCAGCAAGGGCATCATTCCCACCACTGCTGTCAAAGAGCTCGCTTTTTTCCTGCTCAAGGGCCTGCCACCTTCCAGGCAGAGAAACCCCAGGACGGACACTCCAAGGGAGGCCCCAGGGATGGACACGGCCCGGCAGGTCCAGGTTGGGAGGAGTGAGAGCAGCCAGGTGAGGAGGGACGAGTATACAGGTCAGATCCCACAATGCCTGGGGACAGTAGGTCTCAGGAACACGAGGGAGAAAGGAAAGGGGGCCCCAGGAACATCCCCGGAGCACACACTCAGAGCGGAGACAGCTCAGGGCTCCAGAGAGGCCTGTGGCAAACCTCAGGATGGAAGCAGGGGGTGTCAGGGACACTCAAATGCCAACACACGGGCACCCAAACAGGGGGCAGAGCTGGCCGGGAGCGAGTGAGCCGCTGGTGCCCCAGCAGCACCGCCCCGGCCCTAAGCCACCAGGTGCACCTTCAAGCCACAGCGGCAAAGACAGAAGCACCAAAGACCCACAGCCCCCCCCCCCCGGCTGACATCTTGTGCACCCCCACAGGTGCTTTTGGCGTGAACCTCGCCAACTGCACGATTTTGGGGTGCTTTCTCTCCAGCGTAGCACTTGTTTCTTCCTACAGAAGCACAGGCAGTCACTTCACAGTGCCAACAAAGAAAAAAGAGGAAATACAAGAATCCCAAAGGTTGCGCGAATCACCGGAGCACGAGTCGTGACTGCTCTCCACAGGAAAGACCTCGCAGAGGGAAACTGAGGCAGGGGCCGCCTCCCCCAGGTGCTCCCTAGCTGCTGCCACCAGCACACTGCCCTCAGGCCCCTCGGAGCCCAGGCCCTGCCTGGAGGACCCTGAGGGAGACCCAAGCCAAGGGGATGGGCCTGGCGTGGCCACCCAGCCTGGGCCAGGTGCTGGATGCTGCTGCGTTTGTGGCGCCATACCAAGCCCGCACAGCTAGCTGTTGGGCTCCTCACTTAGTCATTTGTGAGCTGTGAAGTGGATCCTGCAAACATTTACGGAGAGCTTTGCAGAGTTCTCGGGGGTGAAGCCCAAAGCAGCAGCAGCAGCAGCAGCAGCAGCAGCAGCGGGGTCCCCGCCAGAGCCTGCTCTCCCCAAGAGAGCTGTCCAGCCAGCTGCAAATGGGCACCGCCCGTTTCTCCAGCCACACAAGTACAGGCTAGTCTCAAATCCCCCCTGCCATGGAAAGTCGCTCTCCCTGCGTCCACACCCTGGAGCTGGTGTAACAGAGTCACCACACAGCAGCGAAAACCTCGCAGCCCTGGAAGCTGAGGTCCAAGGTCAGGGCCTGGGGGCACGGGCCCCTCCTGGGACCCCCCTCCTTGGCATGCAGACAGCCCCCTCCTGTGTCCTCACAGCTTTGCTCTGGGCATGTTCCTGTCCAAAAGTCCCCTCCTCAAAAGAACACCTGGCAGGCTGGCTTCAGGCTCACCTAACAGCTTCGTTTTACTTTAATCCCCTTAAAAGATCCTGTCCCCAGACAGTCACAAGTACACAGGCTGAGACTGAGGACCCAGACGGGAGAGGGACACCACACACCCATTAGCTTCTGAGCCTTGATCTCCTCTGAAAACCCACCCGGCTATTGTGACTCCAGCCTGACAGCTCCCCAGCAGTGGGGGAGGCGCCGGGAGGTTTGTAAGGCTGCGCTCCTTTTCTCCACGCACAGGAAGCGCGCAAGGCCTGCGACCCCGTGACAGCCGCTGCTCCCAGGCAGGAAGGATAGGAGCGCGTCCGTCAGCACAGAAAGCCATTTACACATAGTGCGTGCCACGCTGGCACTGTGGCTGCAGAGCACCCACTTCCGCCTGCCAGTTACCCCTCTGACCCAGCCACTGCTGTTCGACACTCACGAAGACCAGCTCTTCGGCGATCATTTACAAAAAAAAAAAAAGATGAAGAAGAAGGCGGCATCTCTGGGCAGAAGGCCCTGGCATTGCGTCTGAATTCTGTAATGAATAATTTATAGAAAAGCTTTACTGGAGCCCAGAGTTCTACAATAAATGCTCCATGAGCACATACACAAATATTTCAGCTTCAGTATTTCTCAGGTGGATTCGACAAATGGACCGTACCAGATCTGAGCGGCTGCGCTGCTTATTTACCAAAAAAGCCATAATCTCGAGTTTATTTGCATTTTTCCAGGCACCTGCACAGTGATGGATTTGAGGAAGGCAGTGTCAGAGCAGCGGCTCCTGGCTCCAGGAAGGAAGAGGGGGTCGGGGCTGGGCAGCAGGGCAGAGAGAACTGCAGCCGCCAGGGCCCTGGCAGGCCAGCAGCGGTACAGCCCTCGCCCCCCCCAGTGCCGCGGGCTGGCGGTGAGGAGGGCTACGTCCGGATCCTGCGCACAGGGCTGGGGGTGCTCAGCTTGGGAGCAGGGAGCCCCGGGGTCACATGTTCCTCCTCCCAGCTAGGGCCCTTGCTTATAAGATGGGGACCAGAAGCCTTCTTCGGAGACACCCCGAGAGCATCAAAGGGAGAGGAGGCGGCGAGGCCAACGCAGCAGCCTCCACACCCAGCAAGGCTTTGCGGAAGGCCAGGGCAGCAGGAAAAGCCCACGCTGGCAGCTGTCCTCTCAGACGCCTCTGTCCCCATGGCACAGGGCCGGGGAGGCCCAGCACACAGCCCTCCACATTTGCCACCCAGGAGCCCACCCGTCCTAGCTTCGGGGTCTTCCTAACACCTTCTCTTTCTCCTCTCACACGTCCTCGTGTCCTTAGCAGGAGCCCTAGGGCAGCCGGTCACCCTCATCGGCCTTCCAAGGGCTTTCCCCCTAACCCTGTGCAGGAGGGGAGGGGACAGATGGGGGAAACAGCTGAGTGGGCAGCGGCAGTCCAAGTTCTCACTACGGCCAGGGCAGCACTGCCAAGCAAGTGCGCCGCTCAGCCTGTGTAGTACGCTTGTCGACGATTACAGAGCAGCGGGAGCAGGTGGAAGGGTGAAACGGGCAAGGAGAGGGCTGGCTTATGCAAGCTTCTAGCATATCACACAGTGGGACAGCCACTGGCCCCCGTGCCCGTCCCTGTGGATGGCACCATCTGCGCCACCTCCTGGGCCTAAGCCCGAGTACTCCGCAGCATGGCATTTGCTCTGGCTGAGCGCAGAGAGGGGAGTGGCCCAGCGGCTTCCTGTCCCAGGATGACTGGGGCATGAAGCAAGCCTGACAGCCGTAGTGCTGAGAAGAGTACCATGCAGCAGGAGAAGGGGCGATGCAGGTCTTCTTGCGCACGCACTGCAGGGAAGGAGTTCTGTAGCAGTGCTAGGGAAGGCAAGGCAGAGCGCGTGGCCTGCCACCAGGGCTGCTCAGAACACCCCACTAGCCACCAGGACCCTGAGGTCCTGGACATCCATGTCAGAGCAGCTCTGTGACTCAGGGCAGGTCTCCTGCCTTCTCTCTACCTGTCTGTGCTCCCTGTCCCCACAAGAGCGGCCCCACGCACCCCCAGGGAACCGCACTCTGATAGCACAGGCAGCTGCACCAGGCCCTGAGGAGTCACTTGTTCTGTTCTGCAAGGGACGGGGAGCCCACAGGGGAACAGGGGAGCCCGTAGGAACACTTCCTTTCACCCTCTGATTATTCCATTCATCCGTGCTTCTCCTACTGGTGTGAATGAACAAGACCACTGTTGGTTGTGGTGGACACCACCCTATGGCAAAGCTGTGAGGGAGGGTGCCCAGGCACAGGGAGAGGGGGTCAAGGGACAGAGCTGGAGCCCCGACCGTGCTGTGCCTGCAGCCCACCTGTTATGGTTTATGTCCAGTTGTCCCCCCAAAGCCTCATGCAATCATGGGGCGTGGCTTCTATAGATTGAGACTTGATTCATGATCCCTGGGATTGTGTTTTAGTACTGATGGGATTATCAGTCTGAGTAAGGCTGAGACTATGGGTGTGGTCTAGGGCAGATATCCTAAGGCAGAGAGCCTGAATGTAATATAAAGAGCGACAGAGAGACAGACTCGAGCCGTTGCTGCTGCTCTGCTGCCCTAATTGATGGGCTGCCTCTGCCACCATTTTCTTGCTGTCCCACTGCCATGACCTGGATGCTCTCCACCCTGCTCCACTCAGCCTTGAGCCATCCGAATATGGACTGAAACCTCCACGAACTGTGAGCTAAATAAACCTTTCCTTCCTTCATTCTGAGTGTCGAGTATTTGTCCCAGCAACCAGTAAAAAGTAACTAAGACACCACCCTGCCTCAGAACCCCTGAGATGGCAGAACTCTCCATGAGCCATGGTACCCTCACAGGCACAGATTGGAGACTCATCCATCCATTCAGGCTGCCTACTCCCCAGTGTGAGGAATGACCATCCAAATGACCCAGTCCTTGCACCCACGCACTCACTGTCCAGGAAGGGGCCACCCAGGGCACTGAAGGGTGGGGAGGAGGGTCTGGAAGGCTCCAGAGGAGCTGGAGGGCTGAGTGGGGCGCAGCCTGGGCAAGAGTGCACTGCCTTGCCCTGAAATGGCGGAACGAAGGTGCCAGCCGATGAACATGTAGGCTCTGGGGCTGGAGAACTGAGGCTGGTGTGGTCAGCTCCCAGGCGCCCATGCTGCCCCCTCGGAATGCACTCAGCCACCAAGCAGTGTCGGCGTGTGAAGGCCCACTCCAGCCACAGGACCCGTGGGCCAAACAGCACCAAGCAGATGGCAGTGCCACGAAGGCAACCCGACTGCATATGAACCGCAGGTCTCGGCCTCCCCCAGGCCGCCCTACCTCAAAGACCCCCTCCAAGGTGGCACACCTGCAGGGCAGGCCTGAGAGTCCTCCACAGCTCCAGATGCCGTGCCAACCTGGGAGCCACCCACAGGAGGTGGCTTGGAGCACGTGCGTTGAACTCAGCCAGGACTACTGCTTGCTAGCACAGAAGTACTAACAGCTTTTCCTGTTTAAATACAGTTGAGAGTCTCATAGCAGAATATTCCAAACGTTCCAGAAACAATCCAAAATTATAGAGCACATAGGAACTAGGGAAAAGCTCGACTTGCTTGGAACAGACAAGCGCTGGCAGTGAAAAGATGGCAAAGAGGTTGAGATTGTATTTTTAAAGACGTGCATTGATCCATTTTTCATCATTATGTTGAGATTTCAGAGGTAGCTTATTTTATAAAGAAAAGAAGTGTGTTTTTTGTTTTTCGTGGGACCGGGGTTCAAACTCACAACCTTGCACTTGCCAGGCAGGCACTTGTGCCACGGAGCTGTCTCCCCTGCCCAGAAGTACATTTTTTTATTTGTTTGTTTTATATTTTAAGGAAGGGTCTACAGAGCGTTCAGGGTCTCACTACTAGATCCGACTCGTAGTAAGCCACCTGTTTACAGCCTCCCAAGAGCTAGGATTACAGGCCCACACCACCACACCCAGTCTCAATGGCTGTCTCAGCGTAACACGGGGGCAGAGACAGCATGGCAGGCCCAGGGGTCGAACCTCAGGCCACTGAAAAGTTTACTGAATCACATTCCTGTGGCTAAAAGGCCCACATCTGATGGTACCCCCCCTTAAAGTCCTGAAGAGATACAGACATTACACAGCAGGAGACAAGGTGTGTGTGTGTGCGCGCGCACATGCACACATGTGTATATATATATATATGCATATGTAGTCTCAGTCTCTCTGTCTCTTTGTCTCTGTTTTCCTGTCTCTCTGTTTACCTTTCTGTATGTCTCTCTCTGGCTCTGTCTCTCTCTGTCCCTCTCTGTCTGTCTGTCTGTCTGTCTCTGTCTCTGTCTCTCCCTCTGTCTCTCTATTTCTCTCTCTTTCCCTACATGTGTCTCTGTGTTTCTCTCTGTCTCTCTCTGTCTGTCTCTCTATCTCTGTTTCTCTCTTCCCCCAAAATGAGTCCACCAGGATTCAGGGATGAGCCCCCACCCTGATGGCCCTATCTAATCCTAGTTACCCCCAAGCCCCCACCTTTAAGCCCCTAGCCAAATTAAGCCCCCACCCTCTTAATACCTGGCACTGAGGATTAAATTTCAACACACAAGCTCTTTGGGATACCCTTCATCCAGAGCCAGGCCACAGCCAGCTGCTATTATCAGAATGCTCCAACAAGCAACTATGAACACTCTTGAAATGCAACCTGGAGCCTGGCACAGTAGAACATATAAATAAAAACAAATGAAATTGTAGAACTGGAAAACACAGTAACTAAAAACTGTACATCTACAGAGGGAGATTCAAAGTGGATCAAAACAATAGATGAAAGTCTTATTTAATAGAGAGAATAATTATTTTAAAAAGATCCAGAAATCTCTGGCTGATAAAGAAAGGATGGCCAGGTGCCGATGCCACTGGAGCTCCAGAGCGAGGGAGACAGAGCCCAGCACTCTTCTCTGGGCTCCTCGAGAACGTAATAACTAGAAGCTTCCTGAATTGTGAAAGATGCAACCATGCAGGCTGAAGAATCAGAGCTCCCGGGGCCCGGCAGGATGGCTCAGTGGTCTAAAGTGCCTGCTTAGGAAAGCTTAGGCGCCTGTAGGGACCATATTTCGATCCCCAGCATCACATGCTGTGCCAGCCCTGCCCTCAGGGCAGGCTGAGCTGGCCATAAAAATAAATAAATAAATAAACAAACAAAAGTTCTGAAACAAGAAAAAAAAAAAAAGAATCAGAGCTCCCCATACACAGACAGGAGTCTTACACAGGGCAGACACAGGTTAACCCCCTGCAGGAGGAAGTACAGGCTGAGCAGATGCCCAGGGAAGCCCCTCCAAGGGCAGGAGCGAGCGGTATCTGCCCCCCCGCAAGGTGCCCACGGTGCATGGTGCCATGCAGTGGACCACAGAGCCCTGAGGCTCTGTACCAACAGCTGGCAAGTCACCTCTGTTCCCAGGAAGTTCTTCACTCTTCCCCGGCAGCAGTCTGACCTGCAGGAGCACAGTCAGGGTTTAAATCCCAGCTCTGCCTCCTGCTGTGGGATCCCAGTAGGCTACTGAGGAGGACACAGCAGCACCTACCTCCACAGGCTGTACAATGGCTGACCTGGCCTCGCCTTCTGGATCCCAGACCAGCTCCGCCCCACCCCACTCAGAACTGCTTCCTGTCTTCCTTCTAAAGGGAGAATTGGCTGCCTTCATTGGCTCCAGCTGCCATAACAAAGCACCACAGACAGGAAGTTTAAATAGCAGAAACTGCTGTCCCCCAGCCCAGAGCAGCTGGCAGAGCTGCACCTGTCAGCACTAAGGTGACTGTCTGAGGCCTCCCTCCGGCTGCTGGCAGCTGCCTCCACTCTCAGTGTCCTTGGCTTGAAGCTCCATCACCTCTACCTCTGCCTTGCACCCAGGCTCTCTGTGTATCTGTCTCCAAATTTACCTTTTTAGCAATGACCCTGCCATACTGGATTAGGAATAATCTAAAGCCCCAGTCCTAACCAACAAGCTCCTTAAGAATCCTATTTGCAAGCATGGCCACCTTCACCTGGTGCAGTGGCTTGCAATGCCAGCATTCAGGAGGCTGAAGCAGGAAGATCACGAGTTCAAATCCAGGTGGAGCTACATACCCAGAACTTGTCTCAAAAAAAAAAAAAAAAAAAAATTAAAATAAAGTATGGCCACAGCCTGCAATAGTGTCTATGGCGCTTCAACCAGAATTTGGGGAAGACACAGTGCACCCCAAAACCCAGCCTGACAGCCTGAGCAGATGCCCTGTGTCAGACAGCAGTGCAAAGAACTGAGCGCTGGGCAAAGCAGGCCTGCCTGGGCTGCCGGGTCTTGCACCCCACGACCTGTGTGTCCGCTCTCTGCTTCCTGTTGGGGGCAGGGCTGTGTTCAGGGTTTGAGGACAGAGGCTGTTCTTCATGGTTGCAGCCCTGAGAGAGAGAGAGAGAGAGAGAGAGAGAGAGAGAGAGAGAGAGACAGAGACAGAGACAGAGACAGAGACAGAGAGACGGGGTGTGGAGAGTCGTCGAGGGCATCCTGTGCCCAGGGACTTTCCACACAAGGCCCCAGGCCTTGCCTGGCACCCACAGCACTGCCAGCTTCTGAACATTAGCCAAAGAGAAGCAGGGCACAGTAAGTTCCCTGACTCACAGTTTGAGTTTTCCTCTCAGAGAAAAGGACAAACAGAGGTGACAGCTCCTCATGAGCACCCCTGTCACTACCCACCGGGCTGGTCACTGTACAGGAGGGGACCTGTAGCTGGGCCCATGCACAGCCTGAGAGCCCAGCAGCACATGTGAGATGGCCCAGGGGGTGCACGCCCCTCACGTCCAACCAAGCGCACACAGCAGTGCTGGGCGCATCCTCGGCCGATCCGCAGGTGCTCTGTTGGTGGAACTTAATAAACTGCCACATGAAATATTTACCCACTTACACCAGCTTAAGTAATTCAAGTTTGGAAATCAACATCGTGTTTCTGTTTTTAATGAGTCCCCATAAAGCAGTCTCTTCTGTCACCAGCAGGTGCTCGGGGCAGGAGCCCCCACTGCCAGATGCAGTTATAATCTCGCTCCATGAGCCATGCTGAATAATGCACGGTGCTTGCGAGGGCTGTGTCTGCCTGCGGCCACTAGGCAGGTGGGCCTCCCACTGGTGTACATGTGACACGGAATACTCCACCCCAATGCCAGGGCTCTCTGAAGGCCCCTGAAGGACGCTGGATGCTCTGCATGTGGAGCGCCCAAGGCTGTGGGCTGCTGGCTCGTGGCTGAAAGCTCTGGGCCCTCATTGCCAAAACTATGACTGTGCTGCCTGGCGCGTTAGAGGGGCCCCTACCTATGTGACAAGACCTTGAGGAGCACAGAGCGCTGGCTCCTTCTGGCTCAGCTTGACCAGGCCAAGGGGCGCCCCACATGTGTCTACACAGATGTTTCCAGAGGAGGCCAGCAATAGAGTCAGCAGGCTGAGTAAAGCACCGATGTCAGGACCCTTACCCCAGGGGTGAAGGGCACTGTCCAATCCACTGAGGTCCCCACAGAACAAACAGGTAAAGGAGAAAGCAAACTTGTCCTCTCTGCTTGAGCTGGGACATTGTCCTGCCATGAGGTTCTGGCTTTTGGGTCTTTGGACTCTGGAATTTAACACCAGTGACCTCCACGATTCTAGGGTCCTCAGCCTTGGTCAGCACTGCAGCCCCCTCTCGTGTGAGTGGTAGCCCTTAGCAATTGCAGACTGACCAGGCCTGTAGTCTCCCAAATGAGTGGGCAAGGGGGTGGCAAAGGCCTAAATAAATGAGATAAAGGCGATGATTTCAGGGCTCTGGGAGAACCAAACCCTCTCAAAAGAATTTGAGATTCTCTGGGTTAGGAAAAAGATCTTCTCTGGGTGGCTATTTAGCTATCAGAGCCGAGGTGGGGAAAGTCAGGGCCCCTCAGGGACCTTGGGCGTCCACTCAAGAGTTTCTCCACTTAAGCCATTGTGTTATTTTAGGAGAGCTTTGTTATCTCCAGGAAGGTCTCCACCTTGGAGGTAGGTGGCCCAGCTGTGGCCTTGCCTTGTCCTTTGGGGCCTCGTAATGTCACCCACCATTATAGGCCTCAGTGGGACCAGTGACTCACAGTTTGGCTTACTATGAGTCTGTTGCCCACCTGCACATGAGGGGCTGAGGCTTCAGGCAGTCTCTCAAGTAAACACGAAGAGCCAACGCATTAATTTCAAATACTGCCACAGCAGTGGTCTCCATCAACCACAGGCAGCTGGCAGCCAGCAGCACACAGCTCATCCTGCCTCCACAGTCGCGTGAGCCATTCCCGTAGCAAATCTCCTCTGCCATCAATAGACAGCCGCCAGCATCGGCATTGCCCACCTCAACCCCCACCGGCTCTGGGTGAGGCTGGCTTTGACCAATCTCAAATCAAAAGTACAGCCAAAACCTGCATCTGCCCATAGGACAGGGTTGGGACATTGATCTCATCCTACGCAGCGTATGATCGACAAGTACAATCAATGTTTAATTATTTTATTTATTACAGTAAGAGATGCAACAACTGCCACATGCTGAAGCAGTTCTGCAGTCTTCTTTCTTAAGTGTCCTAAAAGGTGTGATCAAAGATGCGGTAAACACAGCTACCAAGCTCAACCCAACGGGAAGGCAGGCTTGTAAAGCCCTGATGCCATGTCCCCGTCCACTGTAGTTGCCAAATCTAACACTGAGCGACTTCTGGCCCTTCCCTGAAGTCAAAATGACTATGAAAGGAAAACACCGAGTAGACCCGGGACCTCAGAGCAGCCAGGACAGCACAGCTGAAGACCCTCACGAAAGAGGGCTCCAGAGCGCCTCGGAGAGCAGCGAGGATGACGGGAGAAGGGACGCGCGGTGAGTGGGAGGCCTCTGCTGGGATTAATGGCAACGTGACTCTTCCTGCCGTGTGGTTTTGATCTAAATGTCAGCCACATTTTTCTGTAACACCTGGTAAGTGGTAGTGAGTAGACTCGTGGCTACCAGAGACTGAGGAGGATTGAGGATTGCAGGGAGGCGGAGAAGGAGACCAGCAGGAATAGTGTCGCTGCTCTGTGGGAGGGGCAGAGGCCACGGCGCATACGATGAGCAGAATGCATAGGCTGAGCGGAACGCGACCACCGTGAGGAAGCGGTCGATGTGTAGGTGACAGGTGTGGTTATTACCCAGCGCACACAAATCAAAACATCACATCGCACCTCATAAATATGCATGAATATGAAGTCGATCAAAAAATTTATAGAGGAGAACAATTGCATCTGTCCTGATCAGATACAAGCTTTCTCTTGCCATTGTGCCCTGAACAATTCAGCATGACAATTATTTACATAGCATTTCCATTGCTTTGGGTGTTTTGAATAATCTAGAGGTGACTTCGTAGATGGCAGGGCTGAGGGACACCCCACTGGTGCCGCACACTATGAGCACAGCAAGGCCCTGGCCTCCACCCCCAGACAACATCACAAGACAAAGACAAGAAAATCCAAAGTGTATGGCCATGTGTGTGTGTGTATGTGCAAGTTCTACACAGACATAGCAGCTTTATTTCAGGGACTTGAGCACCCGCAGATTCTGGAGTCTGCAACGGGTCCTGGGATCAAATGTATGGCTTCCAAGGGACAGCGAAGAGCTACACATACCTGTACACGCATGTATATACGCACACACACCTGCACACACACGGACATACATGCCTACAGATGTTATTGGTTCTTTTTCTCTACAAAGCCCTAACACAGGAAGATTGTCCTAGACTGTCACAGGGAGAGGCGCTGTGGTCCCCAACAGTCTGTAGAAGAGGGAGGCAGGAGTGGAGTGTGACAAAGACACTCATTATACCCCTGGCTCTGCAGCTAAAGGATGGGCAAGCCACAGGGCTCAGGTAGTCTCCACAGGCTGAGAAAGGGAGAGACTGAGGCTTCCTGGAGGTCCCTGCAGCCTTCTCAGGAGATGATCTGAGCACATGGTTTAGGCTTTGACCTGGGGACAGCAAGGGAGCAGGTCCAGTCCAGTCTAAGCTACTCGGTGGTGGCCTCAGGTCCCGGCAGTGGCACCTGTTCAGCTCCTGCCAACATGACCACCTAGGTCCTCTTACCATCTCCTGGCTCAGACAGCAGCAGGTGGCCAGCGTGCCTGGTGCCTGAATCTCTCCCCTGACAAAGGATAACATGGGTTGTCAGGAACCTGGCGCAGTCTGCAGGCAGCTCCCAGGAAGCAGCCACTGCCACCTCTCGAGGCTGTGTGAGGAGGACACAAGTACACAGAGGCCCCGTGTGTCATCCACACCACACCCCTGGACACCTAGGTGAAGAGGAAGCCAAGAGGCAAAGCGTCCAGCAAGGAGCCAGGAGGCCAAAGGTAACGGATGGGCACTGGGCGAGGGGAGGGCCGGGACTGGCAAAGTCTCAAGGGCTCTCTGGGCTCCACACCAGCCCCCAAGGAAGAGGGGAGGGAGAGGGGAGGCCTACTGCACCCTCTCCACCCGGGTAACTTCCTTGGGGAGAGAGTCCTGAGATGACAGGATTCACACCTGCCATTCCAGGCCCAGGTGAGGACTTAGCCTGGCGGGCGCGCAGGGGACCTGAGGAAGAAGCCGCAGCCCCACCTCAGAAAGCACAAGGTCAGCATGGAGGAAAAGAAGCCAGCAAGGTAGGTGGGGGGAGGCCCCTCTACCCAGCATGCTCAGCACCTGGCCACAAACTGCCAGGACCCAGGGAGAATCCAGATGGCTCCCACTGAGACCGGCAGCTGCCATCTGGCTGGAGAGGGGCATACCAGAGCCCTGTGACTCCAGAGAAGATGAACAGGTGCCAAGGACCAGGCAGGGAAGAGACGCTGGTGGGGAAGGAGGCGGGGCTCAGAGACACGGTGCCCTGAGGCTGGGCAGGAAGTGGAGCTGGGTCGTCAGGGAGTTCCACTGGCTCTGGCCTGGGTGGGGAGGAGGACAGGCACCCCTGGCAGAGGAGAATAAAGGTGCCAGAGAGCAACTGGGACCACGGCCTGGAGCTACAAATGTCAGAATCCAGGCGCATGTTATGGTTTCCATGGAGATGGCCCCCAAGGGCCCCATGTACTCACAGGTGAGGCTTCAGGAGAGGGACCGGATCCTGGAAGTGCTGTAGCTGACTGCGGTGCTAGAAGAAGTGGATCGCTAGGGACACCAGCCGCAAGGGCCCATCTCCCTCCCGGCTCCCCCCTCTCTCTCTGCTTCCTGATAGCCATGAGGCAATCCGCTGTCCTCTGCCAGACCCTCGTGCCACACTGTCCAGCCTTGGAGAGGCCTCTCTTCTGTCGAGCCCCAGGTGTCAGGTTCCGTGTGTCAGTAGCAGGGGCAGACACAACGTGACACTTGTTTGGGAGACAACAAAAGCAATAGCAGCCCAGAGCCAGGCCACAGAGGCCAGGTCGCCTCTGAGCACACGGCCGTGCTTCCTCCACCAGCTAGACTCCATAGCTTCCTTTCCATCCCTGGTCCCTGTGTGCATGTGCAACTCACAGGGTCACCTGTCACCCCCTTGCCCATGTGGCTGGGCCACACCAGGCACAGAGGCACTGCAGCAAAGACCTAGAGAATTTGTGGGGTGCTGCCTGGTGGGGTGTGGGTGGGGAGGGTGGACCCCCCAAAGAAGGCGGGTCACGGGCAGGTGGTGCATCATGCATATGGTCCCCACGCTGTGGCCCCTTGCAGCAGCCCTGAGGTCAGCCTCTCCACAGAGCCCAGGGAGGTGACTTCAAAGAGCCACCTCTGGAGGCCAATCGGCACAGCCGTGGCTGTGAGAGCACCTGCGGTGGCTTCAGATTTTCGCCTAATCGTCCAGCTCTGCACATAATCTTACATACATCTTACGTAATCCCTCCGCCCATCTGCAGGGAGCCAGGGTGTATGAGGAGTTGGGCTATCCCCAGCTGACCCTGGGCGATGCGCTGGCTGGGCCAGGGCTGCCTTTTCTCTCTCCAGTTGCCTCCCACAGACTGCCCAAGCCAGGGACCACCAAACCCACTGGCCAAGGGACCTCAGACTGGGCATCTGGCACTTCCTGACACTGCCTGATGCCAAGGAAATGGTTTCCTTGTGCAACGACGGCCAGGAGGAGGCACGGTCCCTGCAGTGGGACAGCCCAGGCCTAGCACACCCCTCCCTTCACCTTGACCCCAGGCTGGGATACATACAGGGTACACGCTGGCCCACATGGGAAGTGTAGGAATATAGCTCAGACTTGATGTGTGAACCGACCCACAGACAGGGCCTCCTAGCATGACACGGAGACCTGGCCCATCCCCAGGTGTGCCATCTGAGAAAACACGGGACGAGATAGGCACCCGCTTAGCCCATCACTGCCCCTCGTCTTTCCTTTCTTTCCTTTCATTCTTTGCTTCTTTCTTTCTTCTTTGATTTCCTTCCCTCCTTTCCTCCTTTTCCTTCCTGGAGTTGATTTTTTTTTTCTTTTTTTTTTTTGTCTTTTTTGAGACAGGCTCTCACTATGCAGTTCAGGCTGGCCTTGAGCTCAGTTTGGTAGCTCAGGCTGGTCTTTAACTTGTACTGATCCTCCTACCTCAGCCTCCCCGAGTGCTGAGATTACAGGCATGCGCCACCACACCCAGCCCTCCCTCCTGGGGTTTAAACCCAGAGCTTCCCACCCGGCTCCATTCTCAGCCGGTTTGTGTTTTCTGAGAGTCGTTCCGGCCAGTAAGATGTGCTGGGCTGGAACTAGGGCCCCTCCCGCTGCAGCCTCTCAGAGTGTGGGGGTGACAGGCGTGTGGCACCTTGCTGGGCTCTCGCCTCAGCTGTAAATAAGCCAGGCACCTGTGGAGCACTCCTGGCACACACCATTCCAGCCTCATGCACATTCCCTCACCTTCTCCTCCAAGACCCAGGAGACTGACATCGAATTGAGCCCGAGGGGGTCCCAGGCTGCCGGCCAGGCAGGGAACGGGACCACCTGGCTGCCAACGGCCCATCTTTGCGTCTCTCAGAGCAGCAGCGGCAAACCCAGCGGACAGCCCCTGCCATCAAATGGCCCAGGTTGGGCTAAAATGTGAGAAGAAGCAAGGGTGTCTTAGTTACTCTTCTCTCATTGGCTGGGATAAATACCCGACACTCAAAAGGAGGGAAGGAAAGGTTTATTCAGCTCGCAGGTACTGAAGTTTCATAGTTTACAACAGACTGAGTCACATCGCAAGACTTCAGAGCCTTATTTGCTCAGGAGAGAGGGTCAGTGCCTCCGTCTTTTCCAAACGCCTCCTCTCCGCCGAGGCAGCCTCAATCACAGAAGCTGCTGCCCTGCTCCGCAGGGTCTGGAGGAGAGGCTGGGGTGCCACTGTGTCCAGGACGATCCTCTCCACACCTCTGAGAGATCGCTGCCCGGGTGGGACGGACACACGCCTGCTGTCAGTTTAATGATTTGCACCTCTCTGGCCCCGCCCCTTGAGCTCTGCCCTGGTCCCCTGGCCCCACCCCTCAAGCCACTCGCTGGTCCTAAAGCCCAGTCTGCCCTATGACTTACATCAGTGAGGCTTTGGGGGGACAACTAGACACAAACCATAACAGAAGGAAAGCCACATAATCTGCACATTAAAAAACACAAAAGACGTTCTTGGGTCCCCTGACCCCAAGTTCCATTTCTTGATATGGGCAATGACTTCACAGGTGTTTGTGTTATAATATTCCATTAGGCTAAACTTATGTGCTGGTGTGGTTTTCTCCGTGTGTGTGTTCTACTACAATAGAAAAGTCTTACTAGTTTGAATTACTATTAAAATTTTCCTCCAGGCATGGTAGCATACACCTGTGATCCCAGTACTTGGGAGGCTGAGGCAGGAGAATCACCAGAGGTCTGAGGTCAGCCCAGGCCACAAGGTAAGTTCAAAGTCAAACTGAATTATATATGGAGACTCTGTGTCAAAATGCAAAACAACACCCGGGAGGCTGAGGCAGGAGGATTGGTGCAAGTTCGAGACCAGCCTGAGCTACAAAAGTGAGCTCAAGGCCAGCCTCAACTGCATACCGAGACCCTATCTCAAAAAAAGGCAAAAAAAAAAAAAAATGCAAAACAATACACACACACACACACACACACACACACACAAACACAATTTCCATGGTTTAAGTGCATCTCCAAAATTCATATCTTGATACTGAGCCCTCAAATTCAAATAGTGATGTTACCTTGAGGTGGGGATTTAGAAGGCAGTTAGGGCTCAAAGGCCTTGTGAGGAAAGGCTTCCTGTGATGGGACCACAGATTGAGAAGAGGAAGACAGGCCTCTAGCAGGCTTCTTTCCTCAGCCCCCCTATGCCTGGCTCCAGAACTACAACCAGTTCCTTCTGCATCAGCCAGTGCTTTGCAAGAGAGTAGATTTAATGCAGGACACAGGAATTCACAAGCTCAGGACATTTGCTCTCTGAGTCAAGTGTAGAAGAGTGTGAGAGATCTGTCCACGCTAGGACCAAGAGAGCCCAGCCAAGGCCTAGACCCCACAGCAATGTCCTGTGCAAGTCCAGCCAGAGGTCAAGCGTCCTGGGGAGAACCCTGACGATGCCTCCCAGAAGTTCGAGTCAGGAGGCTGAGGAACGTGACAGAAAACTGGAGGGACCCATGTCCAAATGATTGAGAGTGGGGTTGACACTGGACCCCGAGAGGGAGGGAGTCTTTCTCTTCTCTTTTCTCTCCTCTCTCTCTCTCTTTCTCTCTCTCTCTCTCTCTCTCTCTCTCTCTCTCTCTCTCTCTCTCTCTCTCTCCTTTCCCTCCCATGGGAGCAGCTGCTGACAGCCCATCCGTAGGGAATGGACGGTACCTTGCCTTGGCCTCTTCCTCCACTCTGTTGGTCAAAGCATCACTGGATGTGGGTGGGCACCCAGACCCCAAGGACCACTTCTCCTCTCCTCCCTGGACTCCCTGAGCGGCCACTGTCCTGACATCCACCTTGATCAGCAGGTACAGAGCCACAGAGAATATGGAGGCTGCCAGATGCACCCAGCCCCCAGTTCTCAGGTCACTCCTCAGCCACACCACCCCAAGCCAGAGAAAGGGCTGCTGTGGCACCTGAGAACACAGCGGTGCAGAAGCACCAGCTCAGAGTCCCCGCAAAAGCAGCCGATGTTGTGGGCTGGGATTAAATGGCAGGAGGAGCTGGCCTCTGTGCTGGCCTTTCTGGCACACAGAGGCTTCCTCCTTAGCAAAGAGGAGCCCCAGGTGAAATACCAAGCCACAAACGGTGGTGGCTGGTGGCGAGGGCCAACCCTTTGTGGCCAGTGAAACACGGAATGAGATCCAGAGAAGGGAGGGGCCATTGGGTCACCTGGCCAGAAGGACAAGGAGCCTCAGGCAGCCCGCCTTCCCTGCAAGCGTTCAGCACAATCCCCTGCCTCTGCTTGGCCAGCCCCTCTCCCTCAGTACCAACCCTTGGGAAGGGCACTCAAGTCTCGGCGGCGGCCCAGCCACAGCCTCCATTGCTCCTTATACAAAGCGGCGCGCATCAGGCTGAGAACTCCACACAGAATTAGCTCAAGGGTTGCACAGGAAATCTGCCACAATGTCAGCAAGGCTGAGGCCGTTTCTCATTCTCTACAAGCAGGAAGTCATGCGTTTATCCCCCCAAAAGAGGCCAGGTGCCCGGTCCCCACCCATGACCTACGCCTGGCGCCCCCTCTGGGCCCTGCACTACAGCACTCTACGCCAAGGAGGCTGCTTGGGAAGGCACTCACTGCGTCCCCCTCTGTGAGCTCAAGGTCGAGGGAGCCCCTTCGGAAAGCCAGCACCCCCACTTGCTTCTGCACCCTCCAACCTGCCCTGGTTAGCCCCTGAAAGTGCGTGACCCTGAGTGGGAGGAAAGGAGGAAACAGTCTACCGAAGCAGGCCCGGCTCCAAGCGTGCCACGTCTTATCCCTCCGTGAACGCAGGAACTGTGTGCTGTGACGCCTGGGTACCCCTGGAGACCAGCCACCATCTGCTGGTAGTGGGGGCAACATTGGATGGAGCCAACTCCACCCCCAGCTCCCCGCTCAGGCCAGCCAATCAGCTCCACCCTCACCCTAGCACTTGATTGGCCCACAGCAGGACCCGAAGCCCAATCAGAGTGTGGGATGGCAAAGGCCCGCCCAGACGGCTGGGTCCTGAAGAGCATCCTGTGCCCACGTGGAGCACAGACTTCCGCCACAGAGCACCAGAGGCTGGGCCTTGGGATTTGCGGCTCCTGACTCTGCAGATGTTTTTTGGCGTGAGCCAATCTGGGGTGTTACTCGTTTTCACTGGCGACTGGCAGCACCATATCCCACATTATCCCGACTGTCAGATAAGGAAACTGAAGCTCAAAGGGATTAAGTAATGAGGTCAAGTTCACACAGCCGTTTAGTTGCAGAGCTGGGCTTAAATTTTTCACTCAGAACTGTCTGAATCGGCCTGGAATAAATTGCATAAATCCAAGGCATACCATGACAAGGAGGACACTAAGAAAGGACTGGCTGCTGACCGCTGGACAGGATGCTTTCTCGCCATCTGTAATGGCCACTTAGAACCCTTGGGGGATCTTTTAGACTTACTTAGGGGGGTCTTTTTAGCTTCCTCCTATACACAGAGAAAACGGAACACAATAAAGCAGTCCGGAGTCCTTTCTTCCAAGCCGTTACTGCCCATTCCAGGCTTGGATACTGCTGCAACGCTAGCCCGGCCCAGGCGCATTTGTCAAATGTCTTGTTTGGAAAATGCCAGTAAAAGTAGGTTGGTCTGCACTGTGTGGAAGGCGATGTCCCCAGGCCACACAGCAGGGACGCGGGGCACACCCAGATCCCAGCCTAAGCTGACTGCCTCCAGAGCTGATGTTCTGCGCAGGACACCACACTGGTCCTTCCAGGTGCTGTGGTCAGAGTCGCCCTGCTAGCACAATCTTTGAAGGGACAGGAAGCACATCGCCCTTCCTCCTGCCCAGATTCAGCCCAATGGGAAACATGGAGAAGCTGGATCTCACCAATGAAGCAAGCCCAGGGCACATCTCTGCTGAGAGCACAGCTGACTGAGCCTGCTGATAGAGGGCGTGGTCCAGTGCAGACATGCCCAGCTAGCTGCTGCCCCTGAGTCCAGTGGGCTGGGCGGGAGGGGTCCCAGTGCCCTCAGCTCCCGCATCTCCACAGCTTGTCTGCACCTGGCCAGCAGATGGACCAAGGCGAGCCTAAGACTGAGAGTTGAGGTCCCTGTGCAGTTAGCATGTCTCCTGGGGCCCCCCCGCACTGTGCAGAGAGAGCTCACCACAGACCTGCGGGTTCCCTCAGGAAGGCAGTCACTAAGACAGTTTCAGGAATGGGGTTCAGAGAGAAACTTTGAGTACAAATATAGGAGCAGGGGTCAGGCTCAGGAGGGAACAGAGAAGACAAGTCGCTCAGCCTCAGCCTGAAGCTGGGAAGCAGGTGGGAACATGGGCTTTGCGGCCTTGAACCTGTTCCTGGCACAGGTGCTGAGAAGGACCAGAGGGAGCCCTGTCTGGTGCCCATGCAACCAGTCACTCCCTCCACCCTGGGGCAGGGTGAGGTGCGTGTGCCAAGGGTGTCTCTGAGCCAAGGCAGGTGCATGCTGGGAGCCCAGGGGAGGACAACCTGAGCAGCCACCACCCAGACCAGGGCCCCTGGCAACACTGCAGGTACCCTGGGGTAGAGTGCAGGCCTGCAGTCCTGCAGGGATGGGAAGTAAAGGAATTTCTCTCCTGAGGATGGTGACGTAGCCATGCCTGACATGGCCTCACATGGCCTTCCTCAGGGACGGAAGGTCAGAGGTCAGGCTCCAAGAGTACACGTAGGGCCAGACAGAAGACCCAAGGAGGTGAAGGAGGGGAGAGAGACCAGACTTGCCCTTATGCTGCTAGGAAGAAACAGGGTGAGGACCAAGGTACTGGAGCCAGGGAGGCCTGTATGCAACCCCACATCTTCCTGGAGCCCCATGTGCACCTGGAACCCCGTCATCTACCTCTCCTGCTCAAGCAGCCTCTCCTCAGCCCAGGGGCACAGGCCAGAGAGCTGCTGAAAGAATTGCAGGGGATCACAGAGAAAGCAGGCCGCCCTGCAACAAGATGGCGTGACGCCCAGTGATTGTCACCAACCTCCTGCAGCAGCTATAGAAGCACGCAAACAGAATGCCTCTCAGGGCAGCATGGGGGTGGTGCTCAGCAGCTCCCCTAACCCTGCTGGGTCAGTGGAGAGCAGCCTCTCCTTCAGCCTGCAAAGATGAGGCTACAGACAGGTGGCCAAGGGGACCTCGAGTGCTGGCCAGGACACTGGGGCCTGGTCATCCACTCCCCAATCTGCACCTGCATTCCCGGGGCCTGAGCGGTGCCTATTTGGTGCTGTTCCCGGCAGCCCATGCTAGCCCTGCTCTGTGGGCACGGCCCCCATTCCCACATCTGTGTTTGCCTTGGCAGCCAGGCCTATGGTGGCAGGCCACCCTGACCCAGTGGCCAGCACCTGCCCCAGGGAGTGTAGGCCAGAGACCTGCCCCCAGTCTCTCTGTCAGGCTCAACTCATCCCAGACTTACAGCTTTCCAGCCACCCCCGGAGACACAACATCACCTCAGAGACCTTGGGTCATGGCAGCGCCTCAGGTCCACTCCACCCCTGCACTGGCCCACTTTGCTCCTGCAAACAGGCACTGGCAGTGCCCCGCTCGGCCCACACAACCAAGGGCCAGCAGTCACTTGGCATGTTTAACTCCGTTCCAGCTCCCCCTAGCAAACAGAAGACTTAGGATCAAGTCCCAGATGCACGTCCCTGGGGGTGTCTGGAAACACCAGTGTCACAGCACTGTGGTACACCAAATGGGGGACACCAGCCTAGCAGGACAGCTTCAGAGGCCCGGCCCCCCGCAACACTTGGGAACCTGTGAGCCCGACCCCCAGTACCCGCAGGCAATCTGAGCCAGCCTGGAGAGGCCCTGCTCGAGGCAAAGCTGAGAAGCCCAGAAGAGCAAGGTCAGGTCGGGGCAGACAGGAGGGAGGAGAGGAAGTGGTAATATTGGCAGTGCAACAGGCAGAGAACCTGCACAAACAGAAGACGGCAAATGAGGCACAGCGACACACACGCGCGCGTGCACACACACACACACACACTCCAGCTGGTGGGTCCTGAACAAGGGCCACCCTGTGTCTCAGTTTCCCCACCTGAGGGCCACGGAGAGGGGAGCCCAGTGGCAATGTGACCTCATACCCAGTCCCCGCTGGCTCCCAGGTGTCCTGGGCCAAGGCCTTTACATCTGGGGATCCCAACAAGGACCCCAACAAGGACCCCAGAGGGAGGGTCTGACTCCAGAGCTCTGCACTACACAGAATGAGACTACAGCTGGTGAAAGAAAGGGGCGGGGGATACTCCTTCTGGGAGCGGGGGAGTGGGGTTCCAGCCCCAAGGTGTCCAGCATAGCACCCGAGGCACCCGGAGCCCACAGCACAGCCCCCAGGAGGCAGAGGCCGGGGAGCTGTGAGTGCCAGGAAGCAGCCTGTATGTCCAGAGCAAGGGGAGCTCTCAACCTCTGCAGCCCCCTGGAGGTTGCCCGCACAGCCAGGTGGGAGTGGGGAGGGAGCAGCGCTCTCTTCTCCAAGTGGGTCCTAACTAAGCTGCCACCCATTCCCAGCTAGGGCTCCACACTGCAGAACCTCAAAAGCGGAAAACTGGCATTTTCTTTCTTTTTTTTTTTTTAATTTTTTTTTTTTTCTTGTTTCAGAACCTTTGTTTGTTTATTCACTCATTTTTTTTATGGCCGGCTCAGCCCACCCAGAGGGCAGGGCTGGCGCAGCATGTGGTGCTGGGGATCGAACTGCTGTCCCTGAAGCCGCCCATGCTTTCCCAAACAGGGGCTTTAGACCACTGAGCCATCCCACCGGGCCCCCTAAACTGGCATTTTCTACAGAAAATGTTTCTGCTCCCTCTGACCCCAGCCCACAGGGAAGACCCTGGAGGACGTTGGAAGGGGAGACGGACAGACACCCTCTTGTGCCCACCCCACCCAGCCACGCCCACAGGTTCTCCCAAGGGCATCCCGGACCCTGGATCCAGAAGACTCAACCACAGCACCAGGCCTGCCGAGGCCGCGCCTGCCACTCTTCCCGTTCTCAGCCTGCCCCCTGGTGGCAGGGACCAGAGATGCAGGGCTCCACCGGATTGGAATCAGGAGAGGCTTCCTGGATGCTGTTCCCAGCACCGGGTGTCCCTGCCCAGACCGGTATGGCAGTGAAGTGATGTGGGGCCCAGGCGAAATCCTGGCCTCAGGATCTCTTTGTTTGCGATCATGGGCAAGTCACACCCCAAGCTGTGCCTCAGGTTCCCCAAGTGTCAGTGAGGAACAGAGGCCCTGTCTCTCTAAAGCTGTTGTGATCCACCACAGGCTTCAAAAAACCAGGAATGAATGGGGGGCTCCCAAAGCCCCGCCCCCACCAGGCCGGAGCTGGCCAGGACAATGTCCACAAATGCTCCGTGACCAGACTACGGGGGTAGTGCTGCAGCCCTGTCCTCTCTTCAGTGTCCTTGGCACAGGGGAGCCCAGGTGTGAGGTGTGGGAGGGAACCAGAAACTCCAGGCCCAGGCCACAGGAGCTCGGCAGTGGCCCTGCCCATCCAGGACATGGGAGGGATGTCCTTGGTGCTGCATGCTCCCCGTGGCAAAGTTTTAAAAGCCACTGTCAGAAGTTCCCTAAAGTGGGGCACAGTGGCACACACCTGTAATCTCACTGCTCGGGAGGCTGAGGCTGGAGGACAGACGTGAGCTTGAGGCCATCCTGGGCTACACAGTGAATTCAAGACAGGTCTGAACTGCATAGCAAGATCCTGGCTCAGAAGGAGGGGGAAGGGAGGGAGGGGAAAAGAAGGAAGACAAGCGAAAGAAGGAAGGGGAGAGAGAGAGAGAGAGAGAGAAGTCCCCCTGGAAATTTCAAACTAAATCATGGTCCCCATGACTCCCTGCCCTGTTTGTGGGAACCAGTGAGACCCAGGATCGGGGCTGCTGGGCACAGGACACAAAGCACTGACTTCCAACCCCCGAGGAGGAGAGACCAATGCCAGGGTCAGCAGCTCCACGTGGCTGGATTGAAGCTCTCTAGCCAGAAGAGGAGGCCTCCAGTTTGGAAAACCATCCCAAGTCAAAGCAGGGCTGACTGGACAGTAGAGCCTCGCTAGGGCTCTTGTGCCCCCGAAAGGGAGAGCTGGGGGTGGGGGGGTGTCCACCCCACAGGGCCAGGCAGGAACCACCAGCGAGTCCCCACACCTTGCCACCTCCGGGCTGTGCGGCTGCTCAGCGCGGCACAAATGTTCCGACAGCACCACCCCTGTCTCACTGCAGGAAGGCTGTGTCCCCTCAGCAATCGAGTCAGAAATGTTTTAGTAAATTAAAAAATTATTCAAAAGAACATTTCTCCCTCACTGAGCACAAGGCAGGGTGCCTCCTTAGTCCTTAGAGGAAAATGTTCTATAAAAACCTTTTTTCTCTGTCATCAGGTACACGCAGTGGGCATTAGTTCCAGGGAATTTCAACAGAAATCAGGAAAAGGGAGATAAGAAGGGTTTGAACCAATGTACAAAAAAGGGAGTCACAGACCCACTAGGGTGAAGTTTTATTTTCTGCCTCTGTGCTCGTGGGGGGGGGGTATGTGCTCCAGCACACCAGCATGGCAAAGGTCTACTTTTGCCTAACCACTGCCTTCAGCCCCTGGGAGGTGGCCTCTGGGCTTATGGATCCCCCTGGACAGCCCAGCAATGGGATTTAGGGTGGGGGCAGCCACATAGGCGCCTTAGGGTGGTCACGGACATCCCAGAAGGACAAGCTGGAAGATGCAGGGCGAAGGCCCTGGACCACATCCATCAGCTAAGAGATAGTGACCGGCTGGGGGTGGGTGGGGGGCAACTTATCAGCCTTGCCCGTGTGGCTGAGCCCTGCTAGTAAGTCAGGACACTGAGGTTCACGCCACTTCCCTAGCAGGGAAGATTCTGGGGTGTCCACAACTGACAACAGACAGTGCCCAGGGCTTCCGGCTTCTCTGTGCACGGCCCAAGCCTCAGCATGGAGAGGGAGAGCACCACCCACAACGATCACCATGCTCATGGACAAAAGGCATTTGCGTGGCAGCTGTCCCCAGCTTGTCCCAGATGAGTGGGGAGGGCGAGAGGACAGGGCTCTGCGAGTGAGTGGCCGGCAGGAGCAGTGCTGCCATGGGATTTACATGCCTCCTCCTGTGGTGTGATCATTTAATATGATCGTAGGTGGATTCACACCCCAACCAGTGCCCAGTGGAAATCAGGCGAGTGTGTAAAACAGGGCTTTTCATCTTTATGTTTTTCTTCCTGCCTGCCCAAAGGTTCTCAAAAAAAAAGAACTTGTTCATTGAGCTGGAAATTTAGTCTTTCTCAGGCTCTGCAAACCCAGGCCTTTTGTTCAAAGGCCACCATGACTGAGTCTTCAGCTGGCAGAGACCTCCGAGGAGGCAGGGAGGCCCAGCTTCCACTCCAGGTGACCTAAGAGACCCCGGTGTGCAGGTTGCCTTCAGACTGCAGCTTCATTCTTCCCCAATGTCATCGGGGCAAGCTGCGCCCTGGCATGCACCTCGGCTGGGCCCACAGAGGTGGCCTGACTCTAAACAGAGCCACACCAGCTGGTGGCGACCAGGGCCCACACTCTGCCCTCTGCAGCGATGTTTCTCGAGGTGCCAAAGCACAGCCAAGAGCTGAAAAATGGCCAGGCATGGCCAAATGGGTCGCAGTTGCGGGGACGATGCATGGGAAGACGTGCGCAGACAGTGCCCGGCTCTGCCCGGCATGTGTGCCAGGCCCTGTGCTGGTGAGCGCAGATGCGTACAAGGGCTCTCCGTATAGGTTTGTCCCTGGCTTTGCCAAAATGACTCTGAGTCACTATCAAAGAGAAGCCAAAACTGGAAAGACAAGGAAAATAGTGTTGAGAATCTTTTTTAGCATGTGTTTTACTAATGCATGTTTGTAGTACATGCTGATCACAGTCTTCACAGGGAATTACACGTGGTCGTGGCACGTCTCAGTTCCTCTCCAACCCTTTTCCTCTCTTCCCCCATCTATTTACGTTCCTCTTCCTCTATGCAAAGGATCTTGCTGACCTTGCTATTTCCCATGACATCTTTTATCTTTCTCTGTGTTATATTTTGGTTTTGTTATATTTTGGTTTTCTCACATGAGACAAAACAAGAATCTTGAATAAGGCACACTCCAAGGTTCCTGCCAACGCAGTGGAGATAACGAGGCGCCTTGGGCTTGGGAACAGTGCTGTCATCAGGCCCAAGCCGCTGGTCAGGCTGCGTCACAACCCTCCGCCAACCCCAAAGTGACTGTAGAGGAACAGCTGTCATGCATCCCACAGCTGTGTCCTGCTCCCAGCAGGCTGTGGGATACTGAGGCCACTGTGCTCAAATATTTTAATGTCACAGATTATCGGTTACTGCAAAGCAAGCTGCCCACATCCCACAGATGTTGAGCCACTGGTGAGACCTCTGCAAAGGGCTGCCTGCCACCCGAGCATCGGCGCTGACATTCCCCGTGTGCAGTCACCAGCACCGGTGATTTCAGAGAGCCATTCTGCACGACTCGACTCCAGCTGCCCAACATTGGCCAGCAACACCAAAGGAACAGGAGGACTGGTCACCAACATCATGTGAAGATATGAGACAGGTTTTTTTTTTTTTTTCATCACAAATAGGACTTTTATTTATCGCTATTAAAAATCTGGATCTTAAGCCGGGTGTGGTGGCTCACGCCTGTAATCCCAGCACTCGGGAGGCTGAGGCAGGAGGATTGGTGCGAGTTCGAGACCAGCCTGGGCTACAAAAGTGAGCTCAAGGCAAGCCTCAACTGCATAGCGAGACCCTGTCTCAAAAAGACAAAAAAAAAAAAAATCTGGATCTTAAACAGACTCTTGCACTGGTGGTTCATGTCCATCAGCTCGCTCAACTCTAGCTACAGTCCCGTCTCCAGTAGCCTTTCCAGAGCTGCTACCTTCACCATGAAGCTCCATCAGTTTTTCACCAATCCAAACTTGGGCTTCTAGGGGCTGGGAAGGTAGCTCCGTGGCACAAGTGCCTGCCTGGCAAATACAGATCATGAGTTCGAACCCTGGTCCCGGGGGAATGGGATCAGGGGGCAAAAAACTTGGGCTTCTTCAGCATTTTTACTTTTCTGACAAAGACATCACTGAAGAGGGTAGATGGACTGGCAAGCCGTTCCTATGTCTTTCCCAAGGCTGTCTGGAATTGGTTTATTGTCCAGTTCCTTCAAATCATTTGTTTGCACCTCTCAGGTCACGATTTCCACCATCTTCCTCCGGATCTGACGGACCTGTTGGTGCTGAGCCTGAGAGGTCTTCTGTATCTGACTGTTGCATTTTTTAGTAAAGCCAACACAGAACAGTCGAAGCACATAACCATCGGTAGTCTTAACATCCACATGAGCTTCAATCATGGTCTGCCATTTTTTGACCATGGAACACATTTTGTCACGGGTGAGGGCCATGCCACGGAAGTTGGTCAGGCAGTTTTTGCCTTGAACATCTTCAGTAATGAGCTTGAATTTTCTAAGGACAGCTTCATCATTCTGCAGATCAGCCAGGCTCACTTCAAACACAAGATCCTTGAGCCCATCAGATGCAATTTTGGTTCCTTGAGCTCTGGTGATGAGTGTCTTTCCAATATTCCTTATTTTGAACATAGCGGGCGCCTTCACATCATACCAGTGCTTTTTAGAAACGGGGTCAACCACTTTCTTCTTGGCTCCTTTTTTGCCACCTTTCATAAGGCACTTGTTGTTGCCTACCACCATGGTGCTGCTCAGAGAGCCAAAAAGGGACAGTTTAGTTTTGTTTTATTTTTTGTTTTGTTTATGTATTTGGTACAAGGTCTCACTACATAGCTCAGACTCATAGATCCACCTATTTTCAGCCTCCCCAGAACTGGGATTCCAGGCGTGTGCCACCATGCCCAGACTCTATCACCAGCTCAGCACACCCCAGGGGTGGCGCCAGTGCAGCATGTGGGACTGGGGATCAAGCCCTGGTCCCTGTGCTTGCCAAAGCAGGCACTTAGTTTACTAAGCCATCTCACTGGTTCGAGTGTTTTAAAAGCAGGCTGTGAGCTTTGCTTGACCATCCATCTCTTTTCTGTTACATGGTTCTTTTAAATACAGCAAATCAGGGCGTGACAGACAAGCCCATGACCCTCGGCAGAAATGTACCCTGCTCCGGCCAGGAGCGTCTGGCTGAATGAGTCTACTGACCATTAATCAGTTGAAAATTCTGTTCAACATCTCATCAGCCGCTGAGTGTTTGCCAAAGGCAAATACTGAGCAGTGGACACAGTGGTGTTTAAGCAGCAGATCTGTGCCCTGGACCAGCATACCAAGTCCCCCCACATTCCGTAGTTCTGACCTCCGTGTGCATTACCACCAAGCCATGTGTGTAATAGATGGCTCCTCAGAGACCTGAGCAGCCACCGGCCACCAGCCAGGCCTGTGTCCTCTGGGGGTTGACAGTCCACCAGGAGCCTAACTGGACACCAGCATCCTGCCATGGCCACTCAGCTCAGAAGAGCAGGGGTGCAGCTGGCCACAAATAAGGTGGACGCGAAAGAGGCCCGCGGACAGGCTGAGCTTCGGCTCCATCTGGCATCGTGTGCCCTCTGGGACTCCCCAGAAAGGAGGAGAACTCAAGACTAGTTCCTCCGTACTCATCACCTCTACTGGGCTGGCTTGGCCCGTCACGCCCACTATCCTTAGAGGAGTCCTGCCCACTTTCTCTGGGCGGTCCTGAAAGGCAGGAGGGCAGAGGAGACCTGGTGACAAGGTGCCGTCTCTGACTCCCACCCCTTGTCACCTCACTCCCACTTGTCACCTCCCACCACACCCCTCATAACTCCTCAGTGGTTGGTCCTCTGAGGAGCTTAGAGCTAAATATGAGTCGGGCAGGTGGAGACTGACTGGAGGCAGCAGGCCACGGGGGTGTGGCCTGGAGGGCTGTATGTAGTCCTCCTCCTCCTCCATCTCTCTGCTTCCTGCCACCATGCCATGGACTGTTTCTCCCATGCCAGGCCCCTCTGCCACTCCATCCTGCCTTGGAGCTGGCTGACCATGGTTTGAAACTTCTGTGAGCAGAAATAAACCTCTCCTCACAGCTGAGCTTCCTACTGTGTCTCAACAACAAAGGAGCAAGGCACGGGCTGATGTTTAAAGGTGGAGGAGCCAGCAAAATGGGGAACTGCAGGGATAGAGGTGGAAGGAGACGGACAGACAAGCAAGGCCCAGAGCAGCGTGCACAGCACTGGAGGTGAGGGGGTGGGAAACTGGAGCCAGCTGGGACCAGAGAGGCTGGGCCAGCAGCAGGCAAACTCTGGCTCTGCCACACTCCATCAGCAAGCGTTCAAGCACCCACTGTGCACACACGGGGCTGAAGCTGAGAGCCATACCAGAAGCCAAGCCACTGATTCCTGACATCCGGAGCCTGCAGGCACTAGGAGCTAGAGCAGAGGGAGCAGCGTGGACTAACAGGGGCTGCCCCTGAGTAGAAGGGTGCAGTGAGGGGGAGACAGGCAAGACATTGTGAAAGAGGCGCGGGTGAAACCTGGGCAGCTGAGGGCTGCGAACCCCATTCCCACCCAGCTGGGAGTAGGGGAGCCACGGTGCATGGTCGTGAAAAAGACCCTGTTGTGTAGGGCATGAACCTCGGAGTCCTGTGTTCCCACGAAGGTAAACTACTCATGAGCAGTCACACCAGTCAAGATGCCGACCTCAATGGAAAACAGGGTGGGCCGCGAGTGGGACAGCGCACTGCACCCTGTATTTGAACAGTTGGCAGGCGATTTTATTAATTTCCATTCCCACCAATCACACATTTGTCATTTCCTTTTTGTATTCATGTGATAATTAAGGAAGTGAGAGGCGCGGGGCTGGGGGTCTGGGGGGGTCACACAGGCCACATGGGTGAACAGGCAAGTGCATGTGGCAGGGCTCACTGCCTGAAGCCGTTCCCTCAGGGAGCCTCCTGCCAGCGGCTGCCCCAGGCCCCCTAATGATAGGTTTCTACGTGAGGTGGGGCCTCGCCACACGCACTTTTTATGCATGGCCACAGCTAAACGAGAGGCGTCCCACACACACAGCCGGCTGTCGCTGTGGGCCTCACGTGCTGATCACACCACTTGTGGGCCCTCGCCTTTTAACGAGAAATCCTAGTGCTTCTGACAGCGCAGTTCTCTCGCGTAAAACCTGAAAAAGCAAGTAGCTGCCTCGCGTGTGGGCGCGCAGCAGACGTCTGGTGTACAGGTCACGGGAGGGGCCCTGCGCCCCCGCTGCACCCCTGGGCTGGGACCGCGCCGCGCCGCGCTTCCAGCGGGCCCAGCACCGGCGGAGTCCCTCGACTTCCGGTTCCGGCGGGCTGTCCCGGCTTCAAAATCCCGAGCAGTGCCCCGCCTGCTTGCGTAAAAGAGCAGCTTTGTTGGGTCACGTGAGGCCGGCAGCAGGCTGTGAATGGCCGGGCTCGCGATGACGCTACACGCTGCGGAGCCGCGGGCTGAGGCCGCGAGGGTGGTTGCTCCGTTGAGGTCTAGGCGCGGGGGCGGAGACACTGCTCACACTCATGAGGAACAGGAAGGTGAGGGGTTGCAGCCCGCGGGGGTGCGCAGGCGGCCTGGGGAGTGGAGGAAGGGCCGCAGTGGGCGTTCGGGCCTCGCCCGGGGCGGGGCCGCGCTCCAGGAGGGGCTTAAACTCGGCCCCCTGCGGGCCGCGCTGAGGGTGGCCTTGGTGAACCCGCGCCAAGGGAGGTGGCTTGGCCCTCGAGGTCGTCCTGGCGCTGCTAGGGCAGGTGCAGGGCGCCAGGTGGACCCCCCGGACGGCAAGAGCAAGGCCAAGCTGCGGGGCCCTGCTCCGAGGGACTGGTGGACTGGCCGAGAGGGGCGCGCGCTTCCACCTCCCTGCGGCTCACCGGGCAGTCGAGGCCGGCCTTGAACTCGCGGTGATCCTGCAGTCTCCGCCGCCTCCCACCTTCTGTTGGGTGAATCGTTGAAGCCCATTCAATTGTGGTGTCCCCTGCTGACGTCCGTAGGCCTGGTTACACGTTTGCCTTCTTTGCATCTGTGAACTTAATATTTCAGAGATGCTTTTCGCCTTATTTGGTGCTCTCTGCTGTTTCATCATACACATCTCTTCCTGTGAGCAGCCTCCTGAAGTGGCGTCTTGTCAGACTGTGGGGCATCACTGCCTTTCCACATCTGCAGAACAAGCTGGAGCCCTAGCTGCACCCCCTGCAGCTAGCTCCTGAGCTAGGAGGATGTGGCTCCCCCACATCCTGCGTTTTGTGATAAACACAGTTTATCTCTGCGCCTATCTTCCAGGTATGGCTGTGTGCAGTTGCTTGAGTCTTTTAAGAAAGAAAATGGCTAGGGGTGTAGCTCTGCACTCCCTGGGTTCAATTTCCAGTACCACAAGAAGACCTAAAAGGATCTTTCACAAGGAGGCCATTCCCTTCCCTGACGCTGGGTTTCTTGGGAGAGTGCTGAAAATGGATTCTCTCTGTCTTTATCTGGAAACTCTGCTTCTCAAGGCAAAATTCTTGGTGGACATTTATTCCTTCAGTACTTTGAAGATGATTCAGTGTTCAGGGCTTCTTCCCCTGCTTCTCCTGAGGTGGCCAGTTGATTCTTCCTGTAGGGGGAAGGATGCTGCTCTCAAGGTTCAGCCCTTTGTTTTGACTTTGAGAATTTTTAGCGATGTCTCCGTCTCTGGATTTGTCCCCTCTGCCCTCTTCAAAACATACTCTTCAGTCATGGGTTACAGAGCCTGGTGCTGTGCCTCTCAGGGGCTCTGGCAGTACTGGGGCTCCAGGCTTCTGGTGGGGTGGGGTGGGAGCATGAGGCATCACTAGGGTTTCTAAACTGCTGCCTTCTCCCTTTCCGTGTAGTTCCTCTGTTGTTGGTTGGTATGCCTCCACCTGTCAGCCTCGAGATGCCCAGGGCGAGGGCCTGGCCTGTTTGACGGCAGTTTCTAAGCTTCCAGTTTGTTACTTCACTCCTAGGTTTTATCCGTCACTTCTCTTTAACTTATTTTATTTTATTGCTTCTCTTTATTATTCACTTTCAAATTTTAAGGTGAGCTTTAAAATGTATTAGCTGCTAAGGGTGATATGGCAACCTCACCTGGATTGTGGAACAGAAAAAAAAAGAACTCGTGGGGAATCTGATGAAATGGAAATGAAGAGGGTATGGTGTTGGCGCTAATTTCTTGGTGTTTCCCTGTACTATTTTTCGCCGCTTTTCCAAGCCTAACATTCCTAAAGCAGGTTGTTCAGAGTGCTCTGACTTTCTTCGGGGTAACACACAGGTGGACAGGGCACTGGCAGTAGGCCTCATGGGGCAGGAGCTGTTTGCCCTACACTGCGTGACCCAGAGTGTAACTCTTATCTAGTGAGGAGGCATGAGGGGAGCGGCTTCTCTGCATCCTGTTACCTGCTGTGGGGGGACTGTGACCCCACACAACAGTGTGAGGGCTTTGAGGAAGGCTATGTGCTGCTTGCTGTGGGTCCTCTGAAGTGACCTCGCGTCCTATAGCATCCAAGGCCAAGGAGACAGATTGTCCCAGCCCCCGGGATGGTGGTGGGCAAACCCTGTCAATGAACCAGGCAGAGCTGTATGGGATGTGCGCTTTCTCGGACTGTGACTGTCCCTCATGCAGGTGACAGAGCTGGAGGCGTCCACACTCCATTGGGCGTGTGCTCTGACTGAGCCTCGCTGGTCTAGCTCACAGGGGGAGTGCGGTCTTCAGCACGCTTGAGAGCCCGGAACTGTTCCGAAGACATCGTGGCCCCTGCCCAGGAGGTCAGCCGCTCCACACCCCCCAAGACAACATGCCTGGTGAGCTTTGTACCACAGAGGGACCCAGCAGTGTCACCCCGAGATGTATTCAAAGACATGAAGGTCACATAGGCACCAAGGAGGCCCATCTCAGAGGAACTGTGTGTGTGACAGTGCTGTTACAGCTCCCAAAGAAGCCTCACACACACACACAGGGCAGGGGCAGCTCCCTGGCATCTGCCACAGAGCACGTGTGTGTCAGCTAGAGACCCAGCTCTGAGGTGCCAGTGGTTCCACTGGGATGGTGGCCTGTCCAATGACAGGGGTACACTGCTATAGTACTTCACCCTTGTATATAGGCCTTGTGTGAGAGCAGGGCCAAGGCCAGGAAAGGACCCCAGCTCTTCTGCTGTGTAGCTCAGTGCAGCTGTCATTTCCAAGAAGTGCCTGTCCCCCAGCTCATGCCCAAGGTGGCTTTTCCTGCCTGAGGCCTCAGCCAGGGCTCCAGGACATGGGTGTACCCCAGTGACTGGCAAGGTGCCATGCTGTGGAGTGGCTTGTAAAGTTCTGCCAGTCACTTTAACAAATACTTGCTGAGCACGTGGGACACAGCAGGCCCTACTTGGTGAATAAGGCCAAGATTCTCGCCTCCATGAAGCTCGCTTCCCATCCAGAGGGAATATAGTCCTTCAGAATAATTTGTGTTTAGAAAGTGCATGCCTCCCCAGGTACACGGAACATGTCCGAGTAGTGCTGGGGATCCTGTTTGGATTCGTGCTTGGCCATCAGCTTGGGTTCCACCCCTTGGCTGCCGATGTGAAAGAGTCATAGTTTCAGCATCCACATTATCACACTTGGGAGAAGGCCTGGGTGCTTCTGGGAGGGAGACCTCTGCGTCTGCTGGGCATGTGGGGGAGGCCTCTGTGTCTGCTAGGTAGGTGTGGGTTTCCTGATACTTTTCCCTCTTGGCAGATTTCTGCCTCACACAAGGCCCCAGACAGGCGAACTTCAAAGAAGTTCAAGTATGACAAAGATCACCTCATGAAGGCAGAAGTACAGAAACTAGTCTCCAAAGGCAACAGGGCTGCCTTCTCCAGAGTGGCGCCCAGAGCCCCTTGTCAGGGTGCGGCTACAGAAGAGGACACACTGCTCCCAGGCAGTGACACTGCTGTCCCTGCTCACCAGGAGGCTGCAGCGCACTCCCACGCAGGCCTCCAACACCTGAGTGACACTGTTCCGACTAAGACTGAAGGTGGCCCATCCCCGCCGGAGCCCTGCACCAGTACAGCAGCAGAGGAGTCGAACCAATGCTCCGGGGGGCCAGAGGAGTCCACGCAGGCCACTGGGGGGATGCAGACGCCGCTGCTTCAGATAGACAACAGCATCTTTCTAGATGATGACAGCAATCAGCCCCTGCCCGTGAGCCGGTTCTTCGGAAATGTGGAGCTCATGCAAGTAAGAGCAGTGCCTCGCCTCCACTGGGCCCAGGCATAACTGTGCCCCGAGTTCTATTCCCACGTCCACATCTAAGTATTGTCTCAGAAAAATCAGTAGCCTCAGCCCAAGGAGATCTTGAGTCTTGATCTTTGAGGGCTCTAGTTCCCAGCCACTGATGCCTCGGTGAAGGCGCAGGGGGTGCCCACGACCCCCTCCTGGGTTGCCAGGCCCCACCCACCACACCCACTTCATCCCCTCATCTGCCAGCGTCCTGCTCACTAAAGGGTGAGCACTCACAGTGTTTTCTGCCCTGTAAGACCCAGAGCCAATTGGGAGCATCGCAGTGTAGGTGCATGGGTGGCGTCCCGTGAGATTCACCTCCCTCTTTCTTCCCCTCTAAGGACCTGCCACCAGCCTCGTCATCTTGTCCTTCCATGAGCAGACGAGAATTCAGGAAGATGCACTTCAGAGCCAAGGAGGATGAGGAGGACGAAGGCGCAGAGGCATAGAGGGCAGACTGGGGCGGGGCTGCACTATTGCTGGCTGCAGCTGTCCACCGGACGGGCAATCTAGCAGGTCATGAGATGTGTATAAAATGCTTCTCCAGAGAATGTGTCCGTGCTGGAATGGGAAAGTGACCTGTGGACATGGACAGCTCACAGCGCTGGGCGCCTGGGGGAGGCCTCACGGGGCCTCGAGCTGCTGCCACACTGCCTGAAGTGGGCCGGTGGGCGGCAGGTCAGAGAGCAGTCTCTGTAAGGCAGGCTCCACTGCCCCTTGGACATAGACCCTATGCAGGCCTGGTGTCCATTGTCATGAGCGGTTGAACCTTAAGGGTTCGTTCAGGGCCAGTCCCTGAAGGACTCGCCTGTGTCTATGAATGTGAAACTGCCTGCCTTGAAAATGTTGCCAAATATATGGGGGAAAGGAATAAAATATATATTTTGGAAATATTTTTTAAAGAACTGTACTCAGCACTAGTCCTTCCTCAAATGTCTGAGAGCCTTGGGAGGACAAGAGTCCATCCTTAGCTGGGACCACATGTCCTGGAGGCCGCAGGACCGCCCTGCACTGCACTGCACCTCTTCCCCTTGGGGACTTGCTCTCATTCAGCTTAGCCAGGGAGGGGGAGTGCAGTCTGCACCCTGGCCCCCATATGCACGAGACCCTCAGCCAGTCCCTCCTCGCAGGGCAGGCTTTCCCCAGGCACTCCTGCCTCGGCAGTGCTGGGCTTGGGGATCCCAGGGGCCCAGGTGAGCTGTGGGGAGCTTTCCCGAGTGAGCAGGAGCCCCTGGTGTGGTGACCGCTGCCAGCTGTGGCCTCCAGGCTGTCTGCCCTTGAGGTCCAGGAAGTGAGTCCCATAGCAGATAAACCCTGAGCAAGATGCACCTCAGGTGCCTGCCCTGTATGAAATTTTTCATCACTTTGCAGTTCAAAGCCTGCCCCACTCCCCACACAAGTAATTTTCCTGCAGTCGTTTCGGCTTCCATGGTGATCATTTTCTCATTAGCCGTGACCTTCACCTGCTCGGAATAATTCTGTGATTTATTGATTGATGAACTAGCATTTGAAAGTGTTGCTTGTAAAATCGTTTTCTGATGGCCAGGGAAAATAGCGTACAACCTTCAGTTACATGACTAATGATTCAGGCAGCCTCTGGGAAGAGGCAGAGGTGTGGGCAGGGTGGAGCACTGGTCGCTGCCACGTGTGGCCTTCAGCAGTGGCAGGGCCCTGAATCACACTGTGGCTGCAGAAGGGCTGCGTTCCCCCGTGGTCCCTGGAGAGGAACACGTGTCCCATCCTGGACTGTCCATCCACACGCTGCCCAGGGGGGAGCACCGTCCTGGTCACCTGCCTTACAAACCTCAGTCCTGGACAGGTCCCAACATGGCCACTCCTTCCTCCACACTCAGGGAGCTGATGGCATCATTTTGGGGCAAACCAGAGAAGCCCATGTGGATTCTCCTGGTGTTGAGGCCAGAGGGTCACGTGGAATGGGGGTAGACTCACTGTGGGCCCAGGTGGCCCATGCAAAGCCGCAGACCAGCCGTGCCCGGTTGGAAGCAAGGCAATGTGGAAACCCAGGCAAGCAGGCCACGGCAACTTGGGTAGCCCTTCCCAGAGAGGGCTAAGAAACCCTTTCACTCTCTGTGATCAGAGGTGCCAACCAGGAAACAGGGCCAGGCTTTGGTGTCAGGGTATCCCTGGAAGTCAGTCAGGCCCACACGCCTCTCCTATAAGGACCTTGGCTGCTCAGGCCATAGCCCTCCCCTAGGTCAGACTGACAGCGCAGGGCCTTGGCCTCCCGCGAGCATTCAGCCCCCTTCCCTGCAGCGTCAGAGTTTACGGCTCGATTGGTCCATCCCTAGGTCCTTTCAGTGGTTCCATGCACCTGGGAGTTAAACCCTGCCCCTGCCCCTGCCTGCCTGAATGTGAAGCAGGAGCCCTGCGAGAGATGGCTTCACAACCCTCTGCTCACTACCTTCAGCGTGGTCTTTGCCAAGGCCGAGTGTGCCCTTGCTCCCTGAGCTCTGAGGGGCCACTGCCAGTGTCAGCTGCTCCAAGAGCCCTGCCACTCTGTGGGCTGGCCAGGGCCACGGCGGCTAGCTGTGGTGCACTTCCTCCAAAGCGGCATTTGCTCACACAGCCTTGCTGTGCAGCGGAGAGGACCGGCATGCTGCAGGCTCACCTGCGCCCCCGCGCTGGGGCTGGGACCTGCAGTACAAGGGCCCCGCTGCCCCAGGTACTAGTGCTTCCCAGGCTTCTGGATCCCTGCCCTCGGGGCCGACAGCCTATCACCCCTACAGGACAGCTTCCCCAGGGTTTTGTCCCCCCTCGGCTGCAGCCCACAAGAGTGACCACAGCATGGGCAGAAAAGCCCCATCAGGCCACACTCCTCTCAAACCTGTCAGGTAAGTCATGGGGTCCCCAGTGGTGGGAGTGGTGCAGGAAGAAAAAACTGATCTGGGGTGGGTGACCTCCAATAGGGAACCTCCAAATGATATAGGGAAAATAGATCCCCAACCTGCAAAGTACCGGAGACGAGTTTGTGTTCTCTAAAACCAAAGAATGAATTTTAGGAACAAATGGAGGTAATGAGCAGAATAGATTTATTGGAGAAAGAAAGCTCCTGTCCAAGAGAGGGACAGGAGGGGGGTCCCAAGTGGGTATCTCTAGGAAGCTGTCTCTCCCAGGGACTTTTATAGAGGAAAGTCATGTGGTGAGGGGGTCTAAGGTTTGCAGAAGACATGGGAACTGGCTTAGATGGGCACCAGGTGGGACAAAACTGTGGCCAACCAAGGAGATAACAAGCACCACTGCCCAGGTAAAATAAATTAAAATCAAGATCCAATGGGAAAGCGAGTCACAGGGCAAGTGGGCAAGAAGACAGAGTAAGCTCTCTTGCTGTTGGGCATGGGCTGACGACTCTTTCAAGGTGATTGATACCTACTTAGAATGTCAATCCCTGATGCACACCCTTAAGGAAGTATGTAGTTGTGTTGGTTTACTCTTGAGATCTGGCCCACCCACAGTGGAGGGGCAGAGCAGAGTCTGTCTCTAGTCACAAAGTCACCTTGTCTTCCATGTCGTCCTTGAGGGCCTGGCCCTGAGTGCCTATAATATTTCTACCTAATTCAGCTGCCTACAACGGGAGGACCTGGGCTGTCAAGATGCTTCTGCCCCAGCTGCTTTCCTTGGCCAAAGGCTCCTAGGCTCCTGCTGCCCCAACAGCCAGGCTGTAAGGAAGGGCGGCTTCATGTGATTTGTGTGCTGTGGCTCGCCAGACCGGGACATGTTGCTAACATCACGTGCACCAGTGCTGACCATTGAGGGACATCTCAGAACCAAGCATGGAGGGAGGTGGCCTGTGTCAGTATGAGGAGAGAGGCTAACTTTGGGGAGCTCATGGTGAGACACAGAAGCAGTGCGCACGGAGCCTGGGAACCAAGGCAGCTCACTCCACAGACATCACTGCAGAGGCTTCCATCCAGCTCCTGAAACACAGGTGCCATCCACCGAGCCCCAGAAAGTCCTATGCAGGGGCTCTAGGCTCAGGACCTGGGCACCCATTCCGGGCACTGCCTTCCTGACAGACACAGACACAGCTGCCACACCAGCCAAGAAAGCCCTCACAGCTGGCTCTGCCTCAGTCACCACTGTGTGACTAATGCAGACAGAGCCCCAGCAACCTGCCCAGAGCTCTTTGGCCTTGTTTGCACCCAACTCACTGAGCACAGGCTTTTTTGACTTCTCTATTTTAGAAAATTTTTAATTTTTTTTCTGATTCATAAGTGTAAAAAAATTCAGTTACAAAATACAGCATTCAGTAAAGTACATTGTAAAACACTGCCACAAAATGATCATTTAAAGAGCTCAGGTATTACAAACACGTGGCACAGGAAATAAGTTCCTGCTGTGCTCTGCCCACCACATCCCCGGGAGTACTGCCCCATGCATTTGGGGTGTCTCCCCAAGACGTGCCTGCTTAGCAAACCAGGAGTGACCCTGCACACCCAGGCCACCAGTGCCTTCAGTGGCTGCCCATTCCCATGCACTGGCACCTCAGGACGTTTCCATTGCGGATGCTTCGTACTGTGTGGGTGGACTGGGTGAAATCATAAAGCCAGTGGTGCCTAACCGCTATCTTCCTACAACAGCGGTTCTCAACCTGCTGTGGGACGTGACCCCAGCAGGGGTTGAACGACCAAAACACAGGTCACCTAAAGCCATTCCAAATCATAACTAACAAAATTACAGTTTTGAAGTAGCCACCAAAATTATTTTTTGGTTTGGGGTCACCGCAACGTGAGGAACTGTATTGCGGGGTCACAGCATTAGAAAGGTTGAGAACCACTGGTCTACAGAAACAGCAATTCATACAACTTGACACAGCAGTTCCCTGTGGAGAAACGTGGAAGTTTCCCTGCTTTTTGCATTTTATAAACTCGGTGTCTACCCAGTGTTTTTTATGGAATGCAAACATTTTACACAGCCACACCCTTCTGTGGCTTTCAGAAGAGTCCAGAGTCCAAGCTGCCATTCGTGTGAAAACAGAACTGAGACCAAGGCCAGCCTCAGCAGCAGCAGACACAGAAACCGTCCCAAGATGTACCACACAGGCCAACTCTGCGGAGACCTGAGCACACGACCAGGACCTGCAAGTGTTCCACAAGCACCGGCTGCTGTTTGATGGAGGCTGGGTTCTCTAAGCAGAGGACACAGGTTCAGAGCTGAACTTGAACCAGGTCTACCGGAAAGAGCTCAGAGTGTTTCCTAGGAGTATAAAGAACAGCACCTGTTTGCATGGCACAGTCACCCATGCGGGTCACGGGCTCTTTCGAGCAGGCCGCCTCCTCCGCGTCCCCGGCTGGCGCCTGTAGATCCTGCGGGGGTCACACTCAAGCTTGTGAGTGGTCTTCTTGTGGCAGGCGATGTGCACCAGCTTCAGGTTCGCAGAAGTGAAGAGCAGACTGTAGAAGTACTCCCAGTCCACCTCCCTGCCATCCTGCTGCTGGACGGCATTGGCCAGCGTGGGCACAATGGTGCGTTTCTTCTCTATGCTATAAGAAAAGATGCTGTCGGCAGGGCATCCCAGGGGCTCAGAGCTGCCCTCCTGGACAGGGGCACAGCCAGAACTCTGTGAACAAGGTTAAATTCCTCACTACCCAACTGTTACCAGCCAGCTGAGGGCCCTCTGCTCAACTGAGATAACATCATCGTGGGTGGGCACAGAGCACAATGGCCTTCTGCCCGCAGGGTTGCAGCTCTTGGCTCTGCCCTCTAAGGCTGCCAGCTACCGGCTGACACCAGCTGATGCTAGATCTGGACAGCTGTCATTGCTGGCTGCCACGAGCCAGTGCCACCCTCTGCTGCCGGTCATCTCTGTGGGAGCTGGTCTCTGTCACTGATCTTTAGTGGCTGCCAGCCTCTGGAGTGCTTCCCACTGGTGGCCCCTAGTATCCGTGGCTCTTCTAAAGTGATCCACTCTGTCCTCTGTAGAGACGTATAGGACCTTCTGAGCCCACTACTGGGGAAAGCAATCATGAGCAGGTTTCCAGGAGTGCCTGAGCGAGGCTCTGCTGCCTCAGGACCTGCGCCACCAGACACGGCACAGTGTCAGTGCGGAGGAGGTCCCCCTGCTCCGAGCTAAGACAAGTGTGGCATGTGCCGCTCACAAAGCAGCCTCGGGCTGGCGCGAGGCCCGAAGGTGAGCCCGGATGGTCCAAATTCAACTACGCTGCTTGGCACAAAGTGGCTGGGGATCTGCACGGGCTGGAGCCCTCCCTGATCCTCACCGCATTAGGGTGGCTTCCCCACTGCCACCGCACAGGGATGACATCTAGAATGCAGTGGGAGATGCAGCTGACAGAGCAGGCAGAAGTAACCGGGTGGTGATGGGAGGACACCGAGGCAAGCTGTCCTGTCCAGGGAGGGGAGATCAGCTGCCCGCTAAGCCACACCCCTCCTGTAGGCCCTGGAACGAGGGGCAGTGGGGCGCCTCTCCTGTCTCTGTCTCACAACCCTAAAGTAACTATGCTTAAAGTGGATGACTATGAGAACAGGTGAGCCAGCCTGATTTTGGAAGAATCGAAACAGCACTTCTGAGGAACAAACCTAAAGACTGTCTATACCCTGAACACATACAAGCTGGAGCCAGCACTGGTAAAGGATGCGGGAGGCCTCACAGTGCACGGAGGGGTGTGGGTGGCCTAAGTACCAGGCAGTGATCTGCTCCTGGCTCTGAGGCTCCTATCAGGCCAGCACTAGCCTCTCACCACAGCTTCACACAGCAGCCAGGCACACCCAGCGAGCACCCTTCCTCTTCTCGGGACCCCAGGCCCGCTGGACTGGACCCCTTATGGCCTCATTCACCCTCATGACCTCCCTAGAGCTGCGCTGTGAGCTGGGGGACGCAAGTTAGTCCACATAGGAAGGCACCTGGAACTCAAGGGTCAACAGCACCAGGCAGCACCTGCACCACCCATAGGGCCCGGAACACTGCTGCAGAGGACAGGAGTCCCCATCAGAGCCCAAAGGACACAGCTGCAGCTATACAGAGAAGAGGCGGGATCCGGCTGATGGCAGTCATTTCACAAGCGAGTGGCAGAAGACAAGGGGACTCGGTGTCAGGCAGCAATCACTCCAGAAGAAGCTGCCAGGCCTGGTGGCACACACCTCTCGTCCCAGCACTTGGGGAAGCTGAGGCAGGAGGATTGCTCCAAGTTGAAGACCAGCCCGGGCTACAAAGTGAGCTCGAGGCCAGCCTGAACTGCACGGTGAAACCCTGTCTCAAAAAGACAAAAAAAAAAAGAAGCCAACCGACACTCAACAGATGAGTGCTCACGCCCGGCAGACCCTCATGCGCCCACCACCAGCAGGAAGGACCAGAGTCCCCGTGAGCAGAGCTCAGAGCAGCAGGGCCGGCTGCTGGTGGGTATGGATGACACTGACCACGACACAGCATCTCATGCAAGTTGAATCCAGGGATCGTAGCCCTCAAGAGGCACCAGAGGCAGGAGAGCAGTGAAGTAGACTTTCAGTCCCAACTATACTCAGGGACCCAGGTATGTTCTTAGGTACTATTACACTGAGAAAACAGAGTAACAGGCAGAGAGAAGAAAACAACCAATCAACAAAGCACAGCAGAGGCCCTAAGAAGCACAGACCTAGTACAGCAAATAGGGAACTCCAAATAAAGCTGCCTTGAAAATAAACCTACCCACAAGCACAATATTCACTGAACAACCCCCTTAGCCCAATGCTGTCCTGCCCTGGAAACCAGAGACCATGCGAAGCTAGTGCCAGCGCAGGGACTTCCGCCCTGAGAGGCGAGCACATCTCAGCCAGATGAAAGAGCAGGGGCTGCCCTGTCACAGGGGTGAAGCAGCCCAAGCGTGTCATGTGCAAGTGTGAGTCTGCAAAAGGAAGCCCAGAGTCTGCAGCCACAGGCACCAACTGAGAGAGGATAGGCAAACGAGATAGGCAAAACTGACGCACAAGGGGTAGAAAAGGCCACGCTCCTGTGGGCAGCAGGAAGCTGAAGGCCAGCAAAAGGACCTGAGGCTGGAGTCTTCTTGGCGCACAGCCCAGACCATTCACAAGTGGAAAGGCCGCAGGGAACAGCAACCAGAAACAGGCATGACACAGCCTTGGGATGAGGTCTTCAGCGCTGGGGAGCAGAGCAGGGTACAGCCTGGCCAATACTGAGGACACACTGCAGCTTCAATGGATGCTAGAATGCAGAGGGAGCACAAGCAAGTAACAAAACAAAACACAGAGCAGGAATGAAAACACACAAAGGGCGTCAAGCACAGGACCCCAGATGGACACAGAAAGCCGCAAAGTCGAGCATGGCGGTGCAGGTGTGTAGTTCCAGCCCCCAGAAGGCTGGGGGTGGCAGCAGGACTGCCATAAGTTCACAGACAGTCTGGGCTGTACAGCAAGACCTTGTCTGAACACCTCCCTCCCCTGAAAAAAAGCACAATGGCAAGGAAAGCTGAGATGAACTGGCCGTGCTGTGGACAGTGCAGCAGGGCAGACTGCAGGCCCTGCCCACGTGACAGGGACCCCACAGACCCGGACACTCCGTTGTCTGCAGTGGCGGCCTGCCCCTCTCAGTCCTCCCCCACCCCACCACTACCCCCCCAGGTCCTGGGTCAAGGGCAGGTGCTCAGGGCCTGCAGCGCCACCCCATCCTCTGCCAGGCATCCTCTCGGACAGGTGGGGCCCCATGCACAGGGACAACCCAACAGTGTGCTCACGGGGGCACCCCAAACGCCACACTGCAGGACACAGATGCCCTCAACTCCCCTGAGCCTGCGGCCGGGGTTCTGTCCCAGGATTCATTTCTTACTCGCAGATAGTATGAAACTTTGAAACCCCACCCACGGCAGTAGCAGACACCAACGTTTCTACAAGTTTCTGAGGAATGCGATACAACTATGTTTTTAATTAAAGCTTGGTAAACATCGCTGTATAACTGAGTAACAAAAACAGGTGTTTCAGGAGACAGCGTCACTCTGCTCTCCTGTGTCTCTTGCTACTGCTGTCCTTTCTGTCGCAGGTTGGCCCATGTCCCTCGTGAGTCCACAGAGCAATATCCCCACCGCAATGGATCACATGGGGAGCCCCATGTAAGAGGGGGCTCACAAGCCAGTGGAGAAAAAATAGCCAGGGGTTCACAACGCCAGGTCGGAAAGATCGCCTCAACACACACAGAAGCCACCACTCGGTACAGGGGCAGGGGCACTGTGTCCAGACAGACATTGGAGGCCTGAAGCCAAGCCCGCCCATGGAATCCCCACAGAGAAACAAGACCAAAAACTCTATAAACAGAGTGCTGAGGGAAGCCACATACAGGGCACTTACGGCCAGGAAGCAGGCAAAGACACACTAACCAGGGTAACAAAACCAAGCCAGAGGACAGGCTTGGCACCTGTGGACTTGAGCATCGCAGAAAGGCAGTGACACCAAGTAGTGGCAAGGACTTGGAGCCCCGGTGAGTGTGTGCCCTGGGGCATCCTGGAGATGGCCTGGCAGTGCTCAGCAGGACCCAGGTGTCCCAAAGACCCAGCACTTTCCTGAGTCTTTTGGAATCCACAGGAGCTCAGGGTCAACATGGAAGCAGCATTCCCACTGTAGTACTGCCAGCCCTGGGCCCTGTGCAGGGTCAGGTGGGCCACGTCTGCACCCATCACCAGTCCCAGTGCTACATGTGCCACCCACAGAGCAGGGTTGTCTTAGTCGCTTTTCTCGTGGCTGGGACAAATACCGGACATGCAAGCTTAGGGGAAGAAAGGTTTATTTAGCTCACAGTTACTGGAGGTTTCAAGATGCTGACCCTGCTTTATAGGTCTGGAGGAGAGGCTGGGGCACTGCCGTGTCCAGGGTGATTTGCTCCATACCCGTGAGAAACCGCTGCCTGGAGGTGGGGAGACCTCTGACAACGCGAGCTGTCAGTTCAATGGTTCGCGCCTCTCTTGGCCACAGCCCCTCAAGCCCGGCCACTGGAGCAGCAAGCTTGACAGCCCCATGATTTACATGAGGTTTTGGGGGGACAACTAGATACAAAACCCAGTAAGGGTTTAGGGACAACAGGGGACACACACAGTGCCCCAAGGCCCAACAGCGAGGGAACTGAGGGGAACAAGCCAGCCCACACCGGAATTACCCCACTCTGTGGAGATGAACAAATGTGTCCCCTGAGCACAGGGCAGGATAAGGTTGGACACTTCCGTGAGTGCGACCCGTGTGTGTGCCTGACACGTGTACACTGAAGGCACAAAATGGGTCAGAAGGAGAGGACGGACACCAGCTCCTAACTGTAACACCTGACGTACTCCAAAATGCCTCACTTCAAGACCACCTGAAGATCTGTCGCCTAAAGCAAGGTCCAGACATGATGACACTGAAGAAAAAGCTGTGGCTAAAGAAGGGAAAGCCACATTCGAGAGACCGACATGTCCACCAGCCCCGGTTCACACAGAGCTTCCACAGCGCCGTGGCTGACCAGGCAGCCCCCACAGACTATGTCTATAGCACTCAGATCTAAGACATGCCCACACCACCTGTGTTCAGAGGTGGAGATTCTGTAGGGGGGCAGAGTCACAGGGCACTCTGCTCAGCCCAGCCTCCACCCAGCGAGTATGCCACTAGGGTTAGCCTGGACAGGGAGGCAGTCGTGGGTGTGACCCAGAAGGCCACAAGCTCAGCCCCAGCCCCCTCCCTCTCCTTCCCGGCTGGCTTCTCCTTGGAGCTAGCTCACCACAGAGAGCCCTGTGAGACCACAGGCCAAATGAACCTTTCTGCTGTAAGCCACCAGTGTCAGGTGGTTTGTCCCAGTGACAGGAAGCAACGCACAGCCAGCACTCCTGCCCTCCCACCTCCTCCAACTCAGGCTTGTGGCCTGCACCCTCTGACCACCTGACAACGGCACTCGGGACGCCAGGCCCCTCGCTCCAGGCAAGGTTCACTACCCCACTCCACCATACCGCCCACCATACCACTAGAAGGCTGGGGGACCACTGGGTGTCGAGCACGTCCCACTAGGCCCCCTCCCGAAGCAGGAGCACACACACAGGCACAGCCCGGGTGCCGCCCAGCAGCCTGGCAGGACAGGACCCTGCTGCTGCGTCTGTCCGGCTTCGGGCACCAGGGTCTCCCAGAAGCACACTCACATGTGGTCAAGGTTCCACGTGCTGAAGAGGATCCGGCTCTCCCGGTTGCTGTAGGGGTTGATGGAGTGCTTAGAGGTACAGTCCTCTAAGTCAAAAGGACCCTGCGTGACAGCAGACAGAAAAGGTGGGACGTAAGGCTCCACGGGCCTTCCCGCAGGCGCGTCCACTGAGCAACGACACCCACAGGCACCAGTCCCTGAAAACCGTGTGCTAAGAAAAAAATAATAATAAATTAATTAATAAGTAAAACACCACACCGCTTTTAGGCCGGGTGTGGTGGCGCACACCTGTAATCCCAGCATTTGGGAGGCTGAGGCAGGAGGATCAGTGCAAGTTCGAGACCAGCCTGGGCTACAGAAGTGAACTCAAGGCCAGCCTGAACTGAATAGCGAGACCCTGTCTCAAAAACACAAAAAAAAGAAAATTGTGTACTTCTGGGGCAGATCAGTAACCTAGGGATTCTGCCTGTGGAAGCTTTGCCCACTCGTGTTCCAGAACCCAGGAGACCACTTAGTCACTGTCACTATTACAACAGCATCCTAGACAGACACTTCCACCACCCAGGGACAGCACCCTTCGGTGGGCACCAGGGGCAGCCCTCCACCACAGCTCCACCTCTCAGAAACTCACTGGCCTGTAGGATCAACGCCACCAAGCGGCAGGCCAGAACCATGGACTGTCCGCTCCACGTGGCTCAGATGTCTCTGTCCCAGCACAGGCTGTGACACCTCACTAAGCCTGCCGAGGCCCTCCACACTCCTCACTGGCATGTGTCTACGGGGCATGCGCTGAGTGGCTCCGTCTGCCACCCAGGCTCCCCCTGGCACCACAGCATGAAGCCGGTGTTTCTGCGTCCTTTCCCTCCCACTGATGCCTCTTCTGGGCAGGCGAGGGTGCTATGCCTCTCAGGGTCCCCTCCGTGCCCGGTGCAACAAAGGTCCCCAGTGAATGGCTGAGGAAGCTCGCTAAAAGCTTGAAAGTGAGGCGAATCTGGAATGAGGAGGATTTTCAAGGGCAGAGTCTGGCCAGCAGAGGCAGCAAGTGCTAGAGGCCACTGGAAGCCGCCCTGCTGCCTGAACCACCAGGAAGGCCCAGTGGGGGGGCCCCAGAAATGCACCTGCATTGCTCCCACACCTCAGGCTGCAGGGACAGGCCAGACCCAGGTGCCATTCCTGCCTGAGGCTGGAGCACACCTGACACCCGGCAGGAGGAGGAAAGCAGCTCGGGCAGTGAGGGCCTTGCTCCGCCTCTGACCAACATGGCGCCCTGTGTGCTGTTCACACGTGCAGGACAGGGCCTGCCCCGCAAGTCCTTGGCAACCCAAAGCACTGCTTCTGGCTGTGCTCCTCCTGGAAGCCGAGCTCAACCAGGGCCTGGAAACACCAGCCCCAGCACTGAGTCTGACCTGCCAGGACCCCACGCCCACAGCCCTGCAGTGGGGGGTCCACGCCTCTCAAGCTCCATGCACTTCTCTCGCCAGTGCAGGGTACCCCTCATCCTGACCAGGCTTGAGGGCGCCTTGCCTACCCTTGCAGGGGACAAAGCAGGGTCCTGGCAGAGCCTGTCACAAAGGAGCCTCCCAGGCCCGGGCCATCCCAAACACTGCAATGAGAACTGCAGGCCCATACCCCTATGCTGGGTGTGGGCATCTAGCCTCCAGTTATGCCCAGACCAAGGGCCGAGTGCCCTTCCCACCTTGCCCAGAGGGCTGGGCCCAGCAACCCACCCATGAGCCCTGGGGTAAGGAGCACCACTCACCTGGCAGGAAAACCACCCCTCCGGTGTGCATAGGCGGGCGCTGGCCTCGGCTGCTCTGTCAAAGTAGCTGCCGTGGTATTGTGCAGCCTTGAGCTTCTGGCACATGGAGCCAAGGACACGCAGGTACTCCTCCCGAGCCCCCGTGGCCACCTCAGAGGTATAGGTGCTCACCTGGAAAAGGGTGACACCACTGAGGCTAGACCCAGGCCAAGGCTGGTATGAGGATCCCAACCCGGGGCCCATGCCCTCCAGACCCTGCCTGGGGCTGTGTTCAGAGGTCGAAGCCCCCGAGCTACAGCAACACCAGGTGCCAGGCAGGTCAGAGCCACATAGGTTGCAGGTGACAGGAAAGCTAGCCTGTGTTGCTGGGGCAGTGGGGGCGAGGGTAGGGGGTGCCCCAGGTCAGGGCACCCAGGAGTGCAGCCAGTCACCTTGTGGAGGGGGCACAGAGACAGCAGGCAGCAGCATACCACCATCCTGCTGCCCCAAGGGGAGAGCAGGGGCTCAGGAAGCCAAGACGGCTCAACAGAGCCCTCACCCTGTTGGAGTCAAAGGAGACCACAGAACCCCATGTTATCTTGCCTCTAGGAGGAAGGGCCAGGTTAGCCACCAGGGGAGGAGCAGGGACAGGGCCTGGAGGTGACTGCCCTGCAGCTCAGGCTGCAGGCACCTTGGGCCTCTACAAGCACCTGCCAACTTTAGTCAGAGATGGGCAAAATGTTGAATGCAAGTGCTGGACATGCTCTGCTATCACCTGGGTGCCAGGCACCAGTGCTGCCCAGGAGGAAGCTGGAGAGGGCGTGTAGGCCCAGAAGTGCCACCCTCCCTCCCACTCTCAGCAGGCAGGAGTGGCAAGCACAGCACGACAGTACAGGGCAGTGCCAAGGCAAACTGTGACCATGTTCCAGGAATGCTTAGGTGGAGCACCAAGCCTAAGAGGCCTCTCTGGGGGCAGCAAGGGCAAGGCTCAGACACTGGCCACCGAGGGCCATCAGCAGGATGGTGACACCAGGGACGCACACCAGTGTCCAGTTTTCCCCATACAAACTAAAGAGCCACCCAAGGGATGCACCTCGTTAGGGTACGGAGTAAGGAAACGACCACTGGGCAGCTAGCTAGCTCTTATGCACAGGGCAGGGTGGGGGGGAATCCCTCAGGTGAACTGCCGTCTGCAGCCACGCCCTCTGTGGCCCTGTCTAGGGAACCTGAAGGAGCCATACAGCAACCACCACATGGCACATGGAATTCCCAGCTCATAAGGCCCTGCTCCCCAGGTCAGGCCTCACTGACTAGGTCTACACAGTCCTACTCTCATGTCCCTGTCATCTGTGAGGAAAGCAGGTTAGAGGTCACATCAAGGCCACAGCCCACCAGAGCCTCCACTCACTCGCTGGTCAGCCTCAGTGTGCAATGGCACCTCCTCAGGAATGGACACAGCTACCTAGGAATCAGCTCCACCCAGAGGTCGCCAGAGCCACTCACTCAGCATGCCACAAAGCCACACAGTGACCCCACTGTCAGATGCCCCTGCAACTGCAAATGCACAACCACGGAGGTGTTGGCCAGAGGGAAGAGGACACAGAAAGTGTCACCGTGATGTGAGAAAGTGAAGACCTGTTCTCATGAAGCAGGAATCCCACCAGGAGGGAAGGGGAAGCTGGGGGGAGGGGGGCGATGCTACAGTCCAGAGGGACAGCAGATGAGTGGAACAGAATGTCACCTCTCCCAGGTGCGGGGTGCAGGGCTCACCAGCACCAGCGAAGGCAGCTTCCTGTCTTCTTGCCACCTTTCTGGCCCTCCTATAGCCTCACCTCTCTCAGATAGCCCCGGATTCGGCTCTCACAGCTGTATCTCAGGTAGCCAGACTTGTTCCTAAACCGGGACTCCAGGCCTGTCAGGAAGAAGACCTCCAAGTCACACGCTGGCCAGGACACAGGGCCAGAGGTCAGGAGGACAGCAGATGGTGGCGAACAGTGACATGCAGTGACACCATTTAGTATTTATCTCAGAGGCGTCTCAGACAGTGCTGTAAATTTATCCTTGGGTGGTCCCTCTGGCCCTTTTTACCAGAGTCGCCTCCAACTGGCTCCCAAAGCCAGACCAATGGCCAGCATGTGTCTACCAGCTGACAAACAGATGAACAAAGGATGTTCCATCCATGTGGTAGAATATTACTTAGCCTTAAAAGAGGAACATAATTCCAACCACTACTAACGAGGCTGAGGCAGGAGGACTGCAAGATCAAGCCCAGGCTAAGCCACCTAAAGAGAACCCTGTTTTGAAATAAGTGTAGAGGCTATAGGTGAGTGGTGGAACGCACAGAGGTCCCAGGGCCTACTCCCAAATACTACAAAAACTAAAACACAGAAGATACACATTGGTTCTGTGCGAACACTACATATCCCCGCAGGAGCTGGGCACTCTTACAGTTTGGTATGCTTGGTCCCCCATAGACACCAGCAGACAAATGTCCTGAAAATAGCACCCAGTCTCCACTGACCCCCACCCCCAGCCCCACTGCGCACCCTCAAACCAGGGCGGGTCCTGGGCCCTGGTTTCGGCCTCGATGTTCTGGCTCGCGCTCTGCAGCAGGTCAGCCAGCAGCTTCTGCCGAAGCGGGGCCTGCTCATTGGCCAGCAGCTGCCGCGCAGCCTGGATGACCCCCAGGTGTGGCTCCTGAAACACGCTGAGGAAGCGACCGATGTCACTCACATCTGCCACCAGCCAAGGAAAAACAGAAATGCGTTCAATCCAGGGAAGGCAAAACCCTGTGCTCTGCCCACTCTGGGACCACCCAGAGCCCGAGGATAGATGGCCCAGACCCTGTTGTCCCTAGTAGGTCTCCGAAAGGGAGCTGTCCCCACCTCCCCCGCCCCAGGCCACAGCAGCACATGCAGGAACTTCAGCCACTGCTCAGAGGCCAGGTGTCCTCCTGGGGCAGGACTCACTGACATCCCCCACCCCAGCAGAACTTGCCGATCTGAAGGTGAACCTCACAGGCTGGGCCTTCAAAACTGACACCTCACACGCGACCTCATCAAAGCAAGCATCTAAGGAGACAGCCTCATGCCACCCTCAAGACCAGCCTCTCCAGGACCAAAGGCCTGCCCTGCCCAGGCAGAGACACAAAGTGCAACTACATACATCTCTACCTGCAAAACTGCAGGCCCCGTCCCAACCTGGATTTGAAGAATAAAAAATTTTAAAAAAAGACAAACAACAGGCAGACTGCAGCCACAAGCATGTAATCTCAGCACGCTGAAGGCTAAGGCAAGAAGATCCCAAGTTCAAGCACGGCCTGGGCAACTTGGGGACTAAGAGAGATATTGTCTCAAAAAAAAAAAAGGAGCGAGACAGATCAAGGATGGAGCTCGGAATGAAGGTCCTGGGTTCAGCTGCCAGGATGGCAAAGACAACCGACAGAAAGGCTGGGCTCCTGGGCAGAAGGCCGCCGGCTGTGCTGACAGGCAACGCCGGTCAGCTCCGACCCTAGGGCTTGCTCCCCTCGCCTGGGTCCCCTCCCGGCCCCCGCCGCGCGGGCCCGGGTCACCGCACTCACAGCCCCCCCAGGTCTGGCCGGTGGTGAGCAGCACGAGCTCGGCGTTGTCGGGCACTCCTGGGAAGTAATCCTCCGTCACCTCCGTGCCGTCCTCGTACAGGCAGAGCCGCGAGCCGCGCTCGGGGACCTGGGGGCGAGGTCCGGGCGTCACCGCAGCCCAGGGCGCCTCCGCCCGTGCCTCCAAAGGGCGGATCTCCGGGGCGACGCGTCTCCGGGGCGCCGCTCGCAAGGCTAGAAATCAGCCCGGGGGAACCCCCGCACCTGGAAGCGCAAGCAGCCCTTGCGCAGCACCTCCTGGCAGGTGCGGCCCGCCACGCCAAACTTCCGCGCACTGTGCAGGTCCCGCAGCCTGACGCTCTTGGGCTGGCGGAGCCCCGAGCACATCCTCGCGCCCCGGTCGCGCGATGCGGAAACTGGGCAGGCACCGCCTGAACGCGGCCCTGTGGCCCCGCGCAGGCGCGGTCGGACCCGCGCACCCTCCTTCTGCGCAGGCGCGGCGCGGAGCGGAGGCCTGGCTGCTGCGCAGGCGTGGGGCGGCGACGCAGGCGCGGGGCGGTGGCCCGCCCGGGTTGTCATGAGAGCGCGGCCGCTGCCGCGGCCTGGCAGTAGTAGGTGGGGGCAGCTGGGCCTCGGCTGCCACCTCCGCGGGGCCTGCGGGTGCGGCCGGCGGGGCTCCGCGGAGTCGCGCACTGAGCCCCGCCCGAGGGCGCAGCGGCCTGGGGACCGGGCGTGCGAGCAGGTACGTGGGGCGGGGGTGGTCGCAGGGCTGGAGTCTCCCTCCCAAGACCCATGGTCTGGCCTGCTGTGGTCGTTCTGTCCATCGGAACCTAACCCGGGCCCACGGAGACCGGGCCGCCAGAGGCCAATGGGGTGGGCGCCGGAGAGTTAAAGAGCAGCCTGTGCTCCCGCCGCAAGTGTCAGGGTTCTCTGAAGCCCATTGGGTACCCTGCGTTACTCGACAAAGAGCGCCGTGTACCCCGCACAAGTCGTCTGGTCATGGTGAGGCTGTGGTTTGCAACTCGAGCGAGAGAGCGAGACGCCAGCTGCGCAGGCGGGGTCGGGTGCATCTGGCGGTTGCGGGGTGCAGGAGTCTCCGGGGAAGCTGGGAACCCGCCTGCTGTAGGGAGACCGGTTGGTGCCTAGCCCGAAACAGCTGCTACTGCTGCAGATAATCGTGGGTTTCCCCTCCTCCTAACCTTCCACACACACACACACACACTCTCTCTCTCTCTCTCTCTCTCTCTCTCTCTCTCTCTCTCTCTCTCTCTCTCTCTGGCGTGAGCCCAGGCCCGCCCAACAGTTAAGTGAGTGCTGCACCCCTGCACTGTGCCCCGGGCCCTGTTTTTAGGCGCAGCATTTCGGAGTTGACCTGGCGATCCTTCTTCCTCATCCTCCCAAGTAGTGGTGGTGCGTGGTTTTTCTAAGGGTGCGTGGGGATTTGTAGAGAGCCCCAAAGCCCTGTTTACACCGAAAGACCGGGAGGGTACGACGTGGAAGGCCTTTGGGTGGAGGGGGGCACTGAAAAGCAGTTGGATGCCTGCACTGAGGTCATAGGTCGACTCCGCAGTGACCCTGTGCCATCCTCCTGCCTGCCTGGTTCTTTAGTGCCAGGACTTTGAGATTTACTAGGGCAGCACTGGATAGTGAAGACCCTGGCATTTGTACTTAAAGTACTCTGTAAATCCTAGTACTACCTCAGGGTATTGAGATAGACAGGCAATCACAGGCCTTGCTCCACAGATGAACAAAGATGAAGGAATGGTGCTACCCAGCTTTAGTTAAGCTTCGCTGGACATTCAAATTCAAGACAAGAAGTAAGGGTCGGGAAAGCAGTGTCTGCCGAGCACAGGGCAGGGTGCAGAGGGGTGTCCAGGTAGGTAGATGGCAGCTGCCATAGCTGAGTAGAGAAGAGGGACCAGGGAAGGAAGGAGGGGTCAGCGAGATCTCATGCCCTTGGGCTTGGGTGGCCCAGAGAAAATCCCTCCAGGAAAGAGTGCAAGTGAGGGGTGTGGTGGGTCGGAAGGACCTGAGCAGCTGTGCTTGCGCTGTTCCCACATAGGAGGCCCGAAAGCCAATGGGCATGTGGTGCAGACTCTGTGCTTGCTCTTTGCCATTCTCTCGGTTTTTTTCCCCGGTGATACACTGTGATCTCCTTCAGGGAACTTTGTATAAAAATATGCCTAAGGTTGTTTGTAACGGTTATTATTCTGTTGTGAGTGCTTTTGCTCGCACATCCAAAGAAACCTTAGCAACAGGAGCTAGGTTCTTACCAAAAGGCCTTCCTTGGGCTCTCGGTGACAGCACGACCGTGCCCCAAGCATGTTCATGAGGCATGTTTACATGGCACTTCCTAAAGAGCGTTCCAGCAAGCGGTGGATGGATTTCATGCTGGAGAAATCGCTGATAGGTTCTTCTTTGTCCTGCTTCAAGAGGACTTCGGGTTTTGTTTTGAAATATGACTTAGCTCACTGGCTTGCTTAGCAGGTGCTAAGCAAAGGTTACTGCTGGAACAGTAACCAAGAGCCCTGGAGCAGTTTGGGCTTTCATGGTAGCCACACCACAGAGCTCACAGGGGCTGACACCTACTGTACCCTCTTAATGGCACTTAGCTGCCCCGCTGTAGCCTCTGCAGCCAGGACAGAGTTATCCTGGGCCCAGCAGTGCTCATGGGAAGAAAGCTCCTTCCGTGTCATCACAGCATAGTTCTACCATTGTGCCTGCCCCATGCAGTCTAGGCTGCAGGCAGGTCCCATCCCTGAGCCCCTTACTGCACAGTGGGCCAAGTGGGCAGCGCTAGGACCAAGAGGAAAGGACAGGGTAACCAGAGGGCAGTTGATCAATGTGGGCTTCCCAAGAAGAGTTTGATGCCAAGCAGCAAAAGCGGGCATTGAGCATCCACCCTCCAGGTGATGCTGCTGAGCTAGCATCAGGGTCAGGTTCACTGACAAGTCCTGACATTAAAACATCATTGATGGGGGCTGGGGCGATAGCTCAGTGGAAAAAGTGCTTGCCTGCCAGGCACAAGGTCCTGAGTTTGATTCCAAGTACAAAAACAGTCAGTGAGCTAGTATGTTCCCATACCCTCCCGGCCGATCAGTAGTGCAGACAGCATACATTTCCGTGCCTAGTGTAGTCTCTGTGGTTCCTGTTTCCCTGTCGTATGTGGTTACATAGTAATTATGCCAGGGGTTAAGTTACCTTTTCCTCACCTTGTTGCTAACAAAGTGGGCCAAGGCAGAGGCTCTTCCGTTTGCACCTTCCTTTTGCCGTGACAAGACCACACCTGGCTAGAAATATGTTTCAGAGCTGGAAACTGGAAGCAGGACAGCAGGGCCATACGATCTTCCTGTGCATCCTATCGCGTGGGGTTTCCAGCCCGAAATTCTGAGGCTTGCAGGGACAGACTGCAGTCCCTGCCTCTGTCATCACAGTGTCCACCTCGAGCAGCTGTCTCTCCTTGTGCATGTCTTTGCCTTTGTTTCTTGTGGTCCTGGTGAGCACCTCGGGAACTACTGAGCCACCGAGCTCCTGCAGCCCCATTCTTCCTCCTCAAGAAGACCGGTCACATCCAATGGACTGGACTGCGTGGAGGGGGCCATGGGCCAAAGCAGGAACTGCCCTGAGCTACTCCTCAGCTATTTTATTTGGGAAAGGTCTTACTGACTTGCCCAGGCTGGCCACAGGCTTGCTGTCCTCCTGGCTCGGCCTCCCAGACTGCTGTAGCTACAGGTGTGCACCACCACACCTGGCCACAGCCTCACTGTAACTGGGTCACATCTACGAAGGCTCCTTTTGAATGAACTCACATTCACAGTAGCAAAGGAAGGACCTGAACGTGGCTTTGCGGGGCACAGTTCAGCTCACGTGTTGATAGGTCTTGTAGGCAACACAGTAAGGTGATGGGAAAGCTAAAAGAAGCCTTTATTAACTCCAAAGACACAGAGAGGATCATGGGCAGACGGGTCAGGCAGATCCTCTGACCTGAGATGAAGAGAGCCAGGCTTTTATGGACTTTGGCTAAGGGCAGAGTTTGAGGGGGATGTGTAGGAATACCTGAGGAGCTGATTGGGGTCTTCCCTGAGGTGGTGGGAAGGGTGAACAGAAATTGCACCCTGGGCTGGGTTGGAGAAGAAGGAGGGAAGTAGTCTGTGGGCCCATAAGGTGTCATTTTAACGGCTTCAGCCACGTTAGATGACCACCCTAATAATTCAGCAATTCATACTAGGGCCAGAACCTATCATGTATGACACAGGCCAAACTTCTGAACAAATATGGCCACAAGTCCCTATGAATGGTACATTAATGAGGACTGGAAGAGTCTTTTTTAAAGTATTCGACAAAAAGGAATGGAAAATTCTGGATACTCCATGAACCCCCTCATGTGTCAGAAAGCACAACTAACACCTTCAGTATTACAGCAGTGAATCCCTTTAAAGAATTCCTCTGCCCTTACAAACAGCCCACGTGAGCAGAATGCCCCACAAGATTGGGTTTGTAGTGGTGAGCTCTTCTGGACACGAAGATGGCTTCAGTGCCCGGGAACTAATGATCCACGCGCCAACAGTCAGCGGGTGGCGGTCACCAAGGTAAGGCTGGCCCAGGCTGGGCATCGGCTGGGAGCTGGGCTGGGGTGCCCCTGGGCTTCTTTGACTCTAAGCTCTTACTATAATCCAGAAACCTGCCACTGTAAGATTTTCAGGTTGTGTTCCCATGTCATACAGCTATTCGGTGATTGTGTTTTCCTTTCTGTTTATGTTTACAAAGAAATTTTTCTCCTGCTACTCGCTTCTGTAAGCCCACACTCACTTAAGAAAATGTGCAAAAATGGAAACGACCACACCCTGTCCAGTCCTGACCACATGCTGGCTCCTGCACTTGCAGCCAGCAGCTGGCGCACACGGTGCCTTAGACTAGCTCCATGATTGGGCGCCTCCAAGTGAGGGACTTGGCATCGCACTGCTCTGGCCTGTTTCCAGGCTTCAGTGAAAGGACCCTTTCCCGTTCCCCAGAACACGCACACATACATAAGAGCACTTGTTATTTGAGTGTTACTTTCATTGCTTTTCTGAAGCTCTAAGGGGCCCCTGTGGCAGGCAGGGTGGTGCACACCTGTAATCCCAGCACTCAGCAGGCTGAGGCAGGAGAGTCACATGCACAGTCTGAGCTGCACAGCACGTTCAGGACAGGGTTGCTTATGTTGCAGCTGGTGCACCCTTGGGGGTCCAGTGTTGGTAGCTATCTGGGCAGCAGCACAGCCAGGATACCTTTTGGTCCCCTTCCCAGGCCAAGGCCATGGGCCCTTCCCTCCCGGAAGGCTGTTGACACTGGCTACACAGGCTCAGTAGCGGTGTACAGATTAGAGGTTTGCGCAGACTCGGAGGGGGAGCTGCTCTGAGTTGTGTCCGCAGAATGACACGAATGTTGCTTCTGCACGCTCATGCGGTATTTGAGAGCATAGCCACATGCACCTTGGCCCAGCGAAGGGATGGACCCGTATGCCCTGCTCAGCACACTGCGTGTGCTGGCCTCCATGACACCCCAGCATGCTTATCTTTGGAGTGGTCACCCCAAGCAGCAGTGCAGATGCCTGCAAGCACATTGAGTCTGAGGCCTTGTACACAAGGCCAAGGCCCCACTTCCAAAGCCACGTGGTTTCATCATGCTTCCTGCAGCCCTGCATCCCCTGGTGAATATGCAGCAGTATGGGCAGAGGGTAGGTGACCTGGAGGCCACCTTGGAGCTTCCCGTCAGCAAGGACAGCAGCTTCAGTGAGGGATTCCTGCCACCCAGCTTCCTCCTGGGCATTGAGCATGTAGGGCAGCCGCTTGTTGAAGGCTGGTGCTGGCTGGCTGAGGAGCAAGCTCTGCATTCCACTTTCTGTTCCTCTGACAGACACCTGACATGGTCTCCATCGGGGAGGAAAGGTTTCTCTCAGCTCAGTGCCTCAGAGATGAGTCTGTGGTCACCTGGGGTAGTGGGGTGCAGTGCGTCACAGGGAAAGCCACCAGAGGAAGCTGTCACCCCACGGCATCCAGAAGCTGAGGGAAGAGGGGCTGAGGTGTCAGTAGCCCCAAGGCCGTGCCCTGTGGTGTCGCTCTTTCTCCAAGCTCCATGTCTGCTGCGGGAGCTGGTGACCAGTCCTCCAGCACACATCACGCGTTTAGGACCAAGTCCTAACCTGGGTAGTTGTCTCAGTGAACAGCTTCCTGTGCAAAATCCTGGGCTCTGCCACAGCCACAGCCCTCAGGGTCATCTCATCTCCTGATGGGCTGGGGGTCCGGCCACCAGCAGCAGGCATCTTGCTGGACCACAGAGGCACTGGCGCCCCCTAACATGACTCCCACTTCTCACAGCCGCTGGGTCCCGTGCTTCCCTCCAGAAGCTGGGCGTCTGGGAATTCAGTCCTCATGCCCAGAAAAACAGATGTCCTTGCTTTCAGATTCTGCCAGTTTCCACAAGAAATTGTCCTTCAGATGGTGGAGAGGTGCCGCATAAGGAAGCTCCAGCTCCTTGCTCACCAGTACATGATCGCAAGCAAAATCGAGTTCTACGTCAGTGAGAGCTTGCCTGAGTATCTCGTGCCATACCAAGCAGAGCGCTTTCGCAGACTAGGGTAAGCCTGGCCTCCATAGCCTCACCAGGGCCAGGCCAGAGCTTGGTCCAAGGCCTGCCTAGTCAGTCCTAACGTGCTCTGGCGGCAGGGTGAGCCCCGCCGGGCCTGGGTTGGCCCCTTCGCAGGTGGCTGGCTTAGCAAGCGTGCTGGTTGGAATGGGGAGGTTTGCCTGGGCTCCCCTTCCCCACCCGGGCACAGCTTCTGGGTGCATAGAACTGCTGTGCTTCATGAGGGCAGGGAAGCTCTCGCTTCACCCCAGATCTTCCACAGTGGGCTTTTCCTTATAGGTACGTGTCCCTCTGTGACAATGAGAAGACAGGCTGCAAAGCTCGAGAACTGAAGTCGGTGTATGTGGACGCTGTCGGGCAGTTTCTGAAGCTGATTTTTCACCAAAACCACATCAACAAGTACAACATCTATAACCAGGTGAGAGTGGCATGGCTGGCCCAAAGGGCTGAGGGGTGCAGAGTTAAGGCCTGCACGCTGCGCGGTAGCTCTCGCCCTCCTATGTGTAATCTTTTAATTTTTACTTTTTGTTTTGTATTTTAGGGAAGGGACTACAGGGTATTCAGGGTCTTACTACTAAATGGGACTTGTGATCTGCCTGTCTGCAGCCTCCCAAGAGCTGGCATTACAGGCGCACACCATCACACCCAGTCTCAACTGCTGTCTCAGTGCACCCCAGGGGCAGGGCCAGCACGGCAGGCCAGCCCACCTATTTTTAATTTTATTTACCTTTCTGTTTATTTTTGAGACAGAGCTACTAAATCCCTGAACTGCCCAATCTGGGCTCGACTTGTAGCAGTCCTGCTTCTGTCCCCCAAGTGCTAGGGTGAGAGGCGAGGACATGTTGGGGTTTTCAGTGGCGTAGTAAGGATAGAGAAAAGATAAAAGAGCCTTCATGAACTCTGAAGGCACGGAGAAGATCAAGGGCAGGTGGGGGTGGTCCTCTGACTCGAGACACAGAAAGCTGAGACTTCTGGACTTTGACTAGGACTGGAGCTTGAGGGTCTGTTTCAGTTATATGTAAGGAGCTGATTGGGGTTCCCCCATGTGCGCAGGAAAGATTAGAGGAAATGTCTCCAGTGCTGGGGTGAGGAAAAGGGAAAGTGGTCGTTGGGAGGCTGAGCTGCTGGAAGGGCTTCCGCTGTGGGCTGGAACCCAGGGTGAACCCAGGGTGTTCTGCACTTTCATGAGCGCTGCCCCCTGGCATCGGACTGTCCCACACATATGGCAGAGCTGGGTACGAGCCTGTGGCACTGTGTCACCGAGACACAGCCTCAGAGTCAAAGGACCCGAGGGAATGTCAAGGAGCCCATGCAGACATCTCTGCCAGTCACCACAGATGGCACCATGGCACTATGATCTAGTCACTTCCACCTGCTGCTGAGAAACTTAGAATGACTGCGTGGCAGCACTGAATGCTGAGTGGGAGCCAGACTCACGTGGGCCACTCCGGGGCTAGCTGACGCTTGACTCCTCCACCCCACTCGCCCGCAGTACCACCCTTGATTCCTGTGCTGAGCAGTTGGACCTGGGGGCATCCAGAACAGCCCTCTGCTTAGCCGGGTGTATGGGGAACATGAGTGCCCCTTCAGCTGGCAAGTTCAAAGGGCGCTCCAGCACTTGAGTCTGAGCCACATTTCCCCCCAACCCTGGGTGTGCCTGAGATCTGCTGCCGGGCCCAGGCTAGGTGGCTGTGGTGGCCTGAGCCAGTGGCATAGGCTTTGGTTTCATGGGTTTCCCAGCATCACTTGGAGCTGACAGCCATGTTCACCCTTGAGGGAAGGGCCATTGTGAGCCCCCAGTTTCGGGCTTTTAGGCTGTCACTTATATTTACTTTCTAGGAAGCCCCTTGGTTCGGCATTACCCCACGCCATTTGCATGAGAAGAGCAACAGCTCTGCGTCCAGCATCTCACCTCACAGTGAGCGCAGCTTGGCACATGAGTCCTGTCGGGCGCCAGGCCGGGGCCGCGCCATAGAGGACATGAGGCCTCGCACGCTTCTGCACTTGATTCTCACTTTCACTCCTTCCCAGGTTGCCCTGGTTGCAGTGAATATCATTGGAGACCCTGCAGATCTTGGCGATGAAAACAACAGTGTAAGTTTGGGGAATTTAATTCTTATGGAATTAGAAGAAATTCCTGATGGAGGGAACCGTTGTCACGGAATCACTTTCCTGGATGTGTGCCCATTCCTTTAAGCCCAGCACTTGGGAGGCTGAAGCAGGAGCATTGCTGTGCATTTGAGGCCAGCCTGGGCTACACAATGAGACCCTATCTCAAAAAACACAAAATAAGAGATACTTTGAAAAGTATAGTTAATGAAAATTTCAGGTGACCTACCACAGTAGTCTTTTTCTGTTCCATTATTTCGTTCTTTTGTTCTTGCTCTGGATAGGGTCTTCCTGTGTAGTTAGCTGTCATTGAGCTGACCTTTACTCCTGGCTCAGCCTCCCGAAAGCTGGGCTTACAGGCCTGTACCACCACACCTGACTTGTAGCTATTGTCTCTAAAGCGACTCTTCCATGAAAGAGTTCTAACTGTCCCTCCAAAGCCCAGAGTGGGGAAGTGAGGGCCTCGCAGTGCCCTGCTCTGCCCAGCTTTCAGTGGCTTACTTGCTTCCAAAGACCTCTAGGGAGAAGCTCATGGACCATTACCTGGGCCACAATCCTGAGGACCCTGCTCTGGAAGGCACTTATGCTGGGTAAGGCCCCCACCTGCCACGCAGAACCTCCCTGGCTCTCAGGAGCCACACAGCAGGGACTCGGGCGGGCCCTGAGTTCTTTCCGTCTGCAGAGGGCAGTGGCATTTGAGCAGTTGGCTTAGCACACAGCAGAGATTGAGGTCACCGTGTCAGCCCTGCTCAGGTGCTGGGGCTCCTTGCTGCATGTATTTGGAGCACACAGACACACAGGTCCATCCCCCGTGGGTCACACAAGGCCAGCCTTTGTGGTGGCATTAGATGTTCCACATGCAGCACACCTGCTTTAGAAAGCACACCCACTCTCCTGTGCAACTCTGCTTTATGTTTCGAGGCAGGTCTTGCTCCGCAGTACAACTTGGCCTTTAACTCTGTTCCCAGGCTGGCCTCAAGCTCGCAGCAATCCTCCTGTCTCAGCTTCCCATGTGCTGGGATTGTAGGCATGGGCCACCACACCCGGCTAGTCTTGCTTTCCATTAGCCGTTGAGTATGTTTGTTTCTTTTGCTGCCTTTTTTTTTAAATACAGTGTAAGAACCCTTGCTGAGTCAAGCACTGAGGTAAGGCAGGTGAGGTCACACATACCCCACACTGAGGAGGCTAGGCAGGAGGGTCGCCGAGAGCTTCAGGCCACCCCAGGCCTCACCCTGCTTCCGAGGCAGGAGACCTGCAGAGCCCTGGCACCAGCCCACTGTCTATGCACACACCTGCCTCTTGAGGTGCCACAGCAGAGGGCTCTGGCCCAGGTGCTGTGGCTGGAGAGGAAGGAGTCCTGTGGCACATCACGTTGTCACTGGGGCCTCATGCTTGTCCTCTGTTCCCATGTCGCCTCGCTCCCCCCCCCCCGCTGCACACAGTGGACCCCAGCAGGAAGCACCAGACACCCGAGCTGTGTGCGTGGCGGAAGTGAGTCCTCAGCATCACAAGTGCTGTGCTGTTGCCAGCCAACACTGCCTCTGTGTGCCCACGCCCATGACTCCAGGCCTGCTCTGCAGAGGACAGCAGCCCAAGGGGGGCCTAGTAGAGTAGGGAGGCCAGCTTGGGCCCGTCCCTGCAGTTGTGGGTGTAGAAGACCGTGACCAGCATCGCTTACCGGACCACACAGTGAGGCCTGTGATGCCGAGGGGGACTGGGGCCTTCCCCACAGGGTGGGGTGCTTACCTGGAGCGCTGGGTGCACAGGGCGGGAGGGCTGTCACACTGCCAGGCTGTGGCGCATGGTGCTGCCTTGCCTGAGGTTGGGGAAGCCAGAGTGAGGCTGTGGAAAGCCTGCTGGGCTGAGCTCCCCAGAAATGGGACTACCCCCAGTGGGGTTCGAGTTCATTCTGGGCCCCACAGCACGGGCGCTTGGACTTCCTGCCGTGCTGTGTGGTGCACTGAGCCACCAATGTGTGCTGGGAGAACGGGCAGCGTGTCACTGTGTGGGCCTTCCTGAGGCAAACTGCTAGGGCTTGATGTGCCCCAGCCGTACCCACAGCTAGGTTTCCTGGTGCCGTAGCTGCCAGCAGAGCACCCTGAGTTCAGGAAGTGAGGACAAGTTGGGAGGAGGCTCAGCGCCAAGTGTGATGGTGCTCAGGGGCAGTCCCACCCCAGCAGGAGGCTGAGGCAGGATGATGGCAAGTTCGAGACCAGCCTCGGCAACTTGGCGGGACTGTTTGCGAGGGCACTTACCTAGCATGTCCAAGGCCCTAAGAAGAGAATCGAGGATTTTTCAAGGTGGTGTGTGCCAGAGTCCCACTCGAATTCGTTAGTATTCAAGTTTATCAGCTAACTCTTTTATGACCAAGAATACAAAACTTACCCACATATGAAGGTACCTGGGACACCTGGCTCACTCCATGCAGGTGTCGTGGGTAGTTGGGATGGCGCCTTGTCCTCTGTCAACTGTTAAAGCTCCTGTGCAACCTGTCTAGAGGTGGCTCTGTGCCTAGGATGGAAGCTGGGCCACTAGAGGGAGCCCACAGCCTGCATCAGCAATTATGCATCCTAACTGCTGTGCTATTAGGAACCCGAGGGCCTAGACTTCACCGTGGACATGAGCCGTGTACCATGAGGCTCTTCCATTTCCTCCAGCTCTGCTCCTGGCCACACTGGCCTGGCCCCAGAGTTGCAGCCCACCTGTCCCTGTGAGCTGGTGTGTGCTCACCGGGCAGGCAAATGCTGCAGGTGTCATGGGCTGACTGGGTTGGCACTTGAGAGCCTACGGCCCACTGGTGCACCACCTTCCCTGAGCTTCCACGGCTCCATTCAGGGGAAGCTCATGAATGTGACGGGGCCATTTTCTCCACGGTTCAGCACTGAGCTCTTCGGGTCTCTCAGATGGAAGCTCATCCTCAGGTGGTCCTCTGTCCCTGTAGGAGATCTGACTACATCTCTCCCCTCGATGACCTGGCTTTCGACATGTACCAAGACCCTGAGGTTGCACAGATCATCCGCAGGTTGGATGAGAGGAAGCGGGAGGCCGTCCAGAGGGAACGCTACGATCATGCCAAGAAACTGAAGCAGGCCATTGCTGACCTACAGAAGGTGTGGCTTCCGACATCCAGTCGGCAGAGGCATGGGCTCCGGGGGCCTTAGGTTCCGCCCAGGATCACAGTCCCGGGTCATGGGCCTCGGTGACTTGGAATTGAGGGAAATGAGCACTAAAGATGCACCTGGCCTAAGCTCTGCCACAGCTGTGGCACACAGATGGGCTGTCCCCATCTGGGTAGGATACCTGCTGGGGCGGGGGTAGCAACAGCTTGGCCTGGTAGGGGGCGGGGCGGCTGTCCCCAGGGCCCCTCCCACACAGGGGAACATGCACCTGCTCAAGTGCCAGAGAGCAGGTGCAGGCACTAACTGAAGGCCTCGCCTGTTCTGTGCTGCAGGTTGGCGAGCGCCTGGGGCGCTATGAGGTAGAGAAGCGCTGTGCTGTGGAGAAGGAGGATTACGACCTGGCCAAGGAGAAGCAGCAGCAGATGGCGCGCTACCGGGCCCAGGTGTACGAGCAGCTGGCATTGCATGGCCTCCTGCAGGGCGAGCCTGAGGTCAGGACCCAAGGGTGTCGGGCTGCTGGCACGGTGGGCGCACATTCAGTGCCTGCGGGCAGCAGGCTGGCTCTGCCTCTCTCTGCCTCTGCCATGATGGGATCACTACAGACCCACAGTGAAGGAGGGGGCAGCCTGGACTTGAGAAGGTCAGGGCCTAGCCCTGTCCTCCAGCCCTGTGCCCTGGCTGGGAGAGGGGAGCTCGGGCTTCCAGAGGGCATCCTGCCTGGGATCACTGCATCTTACAGGTAGGTGGTCACCCACATCCCAGTGGATCAAGGCTGCCCACTGCCTGGTGTTGGTGTCAGGCTGCCATGGACAGGCTTCTCCGGAATTCCTGGGGACCCCTCCTGCAACCTGGGTACCACACCCAGGCTTGGTGATCACTGGGCGGTTCTGCTTCTTAGGGTGACGGGCCTCACTTGGCCACAGACCTGAGGAGCAGCACCAGTTCTGGACACAGAACTGTTGCGTCCAGCCCTGGCCCTGCAGCACTGGCTTCTTGCGGCAGCCTGTGGTTGAGTGCTATGTGCAAGTGCTGTACACGCACCAGGGACTTAGTGTGCCACACCGTAACCGTGGCAGCTGCTAGGCATGGGTTGGGTTGTGGAGCTCCCACCAGGCCTCCTCTAGTCATTCATATGGGGTGGCCCTGGCAGCCTCGGTGCTCAAATGCACCGTCCCTTCCCTTCCTCCACAGGTACAGAGGCCTCTCCATCTGCCCCTGCAGCCCCTCGCCCGTGCCAACAGTCCCCGCCGTCGAAAGCATGTGGCCTCCCTCCAACAGCCGGAGGAAATGGTTCCAGAAAACCAGCTTGCAGACCCTCTCCTCCCAGAGCAGCCAGCATCACACACCCTGACTCCTTCTCCCAGGTGCTTGGCAGCAGACCAGCCACTGCTTGCTACAGCACCCGCTCCACAGAGTACCGTAAGTGACCACTCCAGCATACACAGTGGGCACTCATCAGGGACCTGTGCTGCCCCACATCCTAACCCCACATGTGAACACACATGTGCCATGTGGCCAGCCCTCCCACATGTAGAAGGAGAGGCTGACCGTGGGCCACAGCAGCAACACAGACATGAGGCACCTGTGGCCCCCCTGTCCTGCCTGACCCTGTTTCCTCCGTAAAATGCAGGCAGTGCTTGGTGCCTTGTTGCAGGCTGTGCTGGCTTGTCGCCCTGCACAGACCCCACGGTGAAGCCTGGCGTCAAGGTTAGGCCATCACACGTCCTGAACCGAGGGCCCAGGAACCTGACTCCAGTGGGTCTGTTGGCTCTTGCCACTGGGCTCAGCACAGTGGCTGCGTGCAGGGTCCATTTGATTGGGTAGCTCAGTGGTGTCATCAGAAACCTTTCTGGGGGCCAGGGAGATAGCTCCACGGCACAAGTGCCTGCCTGGCAAGTGCAAGGTCATGAGTTCGAACCCTGGTCTTGCCAAAAAAAAAAAAAAAAGAAACCTCTTTCTCTGGGCCCCTGGCTCCCTGGAGCTGGTGACTGTCAACAGTAACATCTGAGGGAGAAAGCAGATCTCACTGTAGACCAGAGCCCTCAAGTCTTAGGCACACGTACAGTGAGCATTGGAGGGGATAGCTGGGATCAGGGGGGCTGTGCTGGTGAAGAAGGCCTGGCAGCCAACCTGCAGTGTGCCCTTGCCCCTAATCCACCCTAGAAGGGTGCTGTCCTAGTGGCGTGTGGATGCTCAGCCTCTTCTTGGCATCTCAGCTTCTCATCCCCAGGAGAACCGCGCAGGGTGAGAAACTTGGTGGAAGATGTGTGTGCCTCTGGTGGGGCGGCCCTGCAGAGGCAGCTACTGCAGCCCCTTCAGAGCACAAGTCAGGGCAGAAAGCAGGTCAGCCCAGGCGTGTTTCTTCTGATAACTATCCAGGACCTGCCACTAGTGACCAAGCTCTCAGAGGGATGGGCCAGTGCCAGGAGAGGCCAGCACACAGTGCACACATTTACCATGGCAGGATCTAGTTCTTCCATCAGATAGTAAACTAAGAAAAGGTCGGTGGGGCTGGGGAGATAGTTGGTGGTCTAGGCACCTGTCTGGCAAGCGCAAGGAGCCAAGTTCAATCCCTGGTACTCCATGGTGTGGCGGCCCCAGAAGCACAGGTGCACCGTGCCAACCACCAAAGCCAAGCATGATGGTGCACTCCTGTAAGCCCAGCGCCAGAAAGGCTGACGGGAGGATCACTGTCTGAGCTGTGTAGTGGACCCTGTACCAAATAAATAAAAGATTTTTTAAAAAAAGAAAAGGTGAGTGATGTCAGAGACAACCGTGACAGCCTTCATTTTCATGGTTCCATGTCCCTTGGGTGAAAAAAGTACCTGGTAAACAGGCACTGAGCAGTGCTCCTTCAGCAGGTCTGGAGTAAGTTAGGAGCAGACAGCCTCGGCTAGTGCGCCCTCTTCTAGGCCACACTGGCACTGGGAGTAAGCTGCGGAGCCCTCTTGGACCTACAGCCCCAAGAGCAGGGGCCACAGGACGATGCAGCCCAGCCCCACAGCTACCCAGCACGACTCCTCTCGCCCCTGCAGGCTGAGGCCCTGCCCTATGACGAGCGGCCTCTCCCTGCCACCCGCAAGCAGCCCGGGGAAGCGCTGGCAAAGCCGGAAGCAGGCGAGGCAGACGCCAGTGACACCCAGAGAAGAAGCCTGGCTGGGGAGCCAGAGCCCCTGACAGAGAAAGCATTGCGAGAAGCTAGCGCTGCCATCGATGTGCTAGGAGAGAGCTTGGTAAGAAACCCAGAGCTCCCTGCGCCCACACACGTGCATACACATACGCATGCGCATGCCCAGAGCACTTGGTTCCCTTTGGGAAGCCCCATGTCATTCATTAGCTACCTGAATCATCGAGGCATGAGGCAAGGTCACAATTGATGAGAGCAGATCCATTGGAGGCTGCGAGTCCTCCGGGTCTTCCCAGAGCACAGGCTGGAGCTCCAGCTAGTTCAGGACATGACTCCCCACAGGAGCGAGCAGGGCACATGTGGCCCCAGCCCAAGCACGCCCTCCAGGGGCCTTCAGTCCACCCCCACCTATCGGACCATTTTCCCTCAGAGCAGTGCCTCTCAGTGTGCACACGTGTCCTGCAGAGGCCCTGTAGCTGAACACAGAACGGGCCTGGAGGCGCATGCCTGCGACCCCAGGTCTGGGCAGGCTGAGCCCAGACTGGGCCAAGGCCATGCTGGGCTATGTGGCAAGACCCTCCCTGAAAAGAAAGCCACACTCCACCTCGTTGCCCAGGCTGGGCAGTGGTGGTACTGCCCCGGATCACAGCCAGCTCCTGCTCTGCGCAGGTTGCTGGGGCCTACTCCAAGACCTGGTCCTACCGCGAGGATGCTCTGCTTGCTCTGTACAAAAAGCTGGCAGAGATGCCCGCCGGGACCCCTAAGGAGGTCGTGAAGAACATGCTCCGCGCATCTGTCTTCCTCATCCGCAGAGCCATCAAGGACATCGTGACCTCGGTGAGTCCTGGCCTGTGGTCCAGACACCTCCCACCTGATGAGCCCGGGCACCAAGGGCCGGCCCACCCAGGGCAGTGTAGCTGCCAGCTCTGACTCCAGGAAGAGGCAGGACGCACGGCGGGAAGCGCAGAGCCGCAGCTGCCTGGCTTGCTCCTCCTCCACCGCCGTGGCCAGGCTTCCGAGCCCCTGGGCCACCTCAGCAGGGTCACGCTGTGCTCGCAGCGTGGCAGGCACTGCGTGCAGATCCCAGCTCTCAGCCTGCCGTTCAGCCTATGCCTCGAGTCTGCATCTTCACCAGGATGTTCATGTTCTTTGCCAGCAGTGAGTGTCACATTTGCCCTGGGTGGAATCTGGATTTTGTAACTTCTCCATTTGTATCCCCTTTGCTAGGTCTTCCAGGCCTCCTTGAAGCTCTTGAAAATGCTCGTCACCCAGTACATACCCAAGCACAAACTGGGCAAGCTGGAGACCTCACACTGCGTGGAGCGGACCCTTCCCGTGCTGCTCGCCAGGACTGGGGACTCCTCTGCCCGCCTCCGAGGCGCAGCCTCCAACTTCATTCAGGTCTGCGCCTTCCCGTGAGCCCTCTGCTGGCATGTGCGTGGCTGTGCCACTTCTCGTTGCTGTTAGGGACAGTGCGTGGTCCTCCGTGTCAGAAGGGAAAGCCAGGTGCAGACACCCGGTGGGCACCCCCCCAGTCCAGTTGTTTCCTCCTCTCACCACTGGTGCCAGGTCTAGGCTGGGAAGACCACACAAGCAGCAAATCAATAAAAGCCTCTCCAAAAAAAAGAAACAAAGAAAAAATTGGGGGTCAGGGAGATAGCTCAGTGGAATAAGTGCTTGCCTGGCAAGTGCAAGGTCCTGAGCTCAAACCCTGGTCCCCCCCCCCCAAAAAAAAAGAAAGAAAGAAAAATATAAAATAAAAGCCTCTTCACATGCAGGACGAATGTTGTCCTCTCTGCATTAGCTAGTGAACGCGTCAAGTTTAGGAGTCTTGGTTTTGTTTGCTTTATAAGGTAAGGTTTGAACCCATGCCTCGTGCATAGCAGGCAAGTGCTCCACCACCGAGCCACCTCCAGCCCTTTTTATTTTACTTCAAGATGAGCTCTTGCTAAGTTTACCAGGCTGCCTCCGAAACTGTAATCCCCCTGCCTCAGCCTCCCAAGTGGTGGAACAACAGGCAGGGCTGCTGTACCCTGGCTAGGATCAGTGGTTCTTAAGGCTCTGTTTTAGTCTTTATGAAATGAGTGTGGTGGGGCTCTCCTGAGATCTCTGCACTTGAGAGGCAGGAGCCTAGAAGGCATTTCAGGTTAGCCCGGGCTGCGTAGTGAGTGCAAGTCCAACCTGCTCGACACAGTGAGATCCTGTCCCAGGAAAGCCAAACGGGAAATGTGTTTTTAAGCATCTCAACAATTTTACTACAGGTTGTCACTTTGTTATTTCTTCAGTTTTTACTTTGAAATCCCCCTACGTTGGACTGAATCACCGCTAGCATGCTCCCACAGACACTAACAGCTTGTGTTGCTTGTGTAGGAAATGGCCCTGTGCAAAGAGGTCCGTGCGCTGCAGGCGGTCCCATCCTACTTGGTGCAGCCACTGAAACCTAACTGCTCGGCGCACCTGGCCATGAGCCAGGTGGACCTCCTGGCGCGGCTGCTGCGAGACTTGGGCACAGCAGGCTCCGGCTTCACTGTGGACGGTGTGATGAGGGTGAGTGGCCTGCGTGACACGGACAGTGCCCAGCCCAGTCAGCCTGGTGTTGGCGGCATGCCCCGTGAGCTGAACTCAAGCCGGCTGTGGCGGGCACGCCCATGAGAGGCTGAGGCGGGACTCTAGGGAGAGCAGTCATCCCTTCTGGCTCTAGCACAGGGGTACCACAGCCTTTCTGCCAGTATGTGCAGGACTCATTCTGTGTCCACACATGGCTGTGGCTGTGGCTGTAGGAAGCAGTGGGCAGCACATGCCACCGCCTTGTCCCTGCCTGACTGCTGCTGGAGAGTCCCCCGAGGACTGCACCGACGCCCCGACATGCCGTGCCTGGCAACTCCCTCCATTCTCCAGCACAGACAGCTACTTTGCTGGTACTGTGGCATCACCCTAGCCCTTGTGCCTGCCTCCTGCGTCAGCCTCAGCTGCTGGAAGCACTGCTGCACAGCACAGCGGGCCGCACACTCAGCCTGCGCCACGGCGGTGTGTAGGGAGTTTCCTCTCCATAGTCACTTGGGGCTCTGTCCTTCAGGTCCAGCGCCACCTCTAAGGCCACTAAGGCAAGGAAGGGAAGCATTGTGCATGGGAGGCTCAGCTGCCAAGTCCCCCTACCCACTCGCACTTGCAGGGCAGAGCCTGTGCCCACAGCAGAGTAAAGCAGATGAGCATGCAGTGGAGGCCGCCATGCGTGGCAGCACTCGGGTGTCAGGGCCAGTGGTTTTCTTTTCAAACATTTATGGTGTGCCACTGCCTCCTCCACATGGGAGGACTTTGCTCAGTTTTTGTGGGGCCTGCTCACCAGACCTCTTTCCCACTGCCCTCAGTTCACCGTGAGCGCCCTGGAACACAGAGTGTTCGAGGTCCGGGAGACGGCGGTCAGGGTCATCCTGGACATGTACGTGGAGCACCGGGCGCTGGTCCTGGAGTACCTCCCCCCAGATGACAGCAGCACGCGCAGGAACCTCCTCTACAAGACCATCTTTGAGGGGTTCGCCAGGATCGATGGCAGGCCCCCTCATGGCGAGATGAGGGTAGGCACCTCTGAACCAGCTGGCCCGGCCTGAGGGAGGCCCTTGGCACCCAGCGAGGTTAAAGCAGTGGAGAGGCCCGCAGGGGAGGGAGGGGGGCTCAAGATGCCAGCGCCTGTGCTCAGATTTAGGCTGTGCCACCTCCAGCCCAACTTGTGATGCCAACAGCTGCAGTTTGTTCAAGCAGAAAACATTTATTAGATTCACCTGGAGAATGTGCTGTGGGCTCCGGGCCTCTGGCTCAGTGCGTAGTGTAGTGTGTACAAAACAGACGTTCTCTGCAGTGCCCATTTGTCACCCCTGTTGAAGGCCCCTCGAGCTACTCTAATGGCAAAGTAATCTTTTTTAATCAGGTACAGAGAAGAGCAGCTACAGAAGAAGCAGAGAAACAAAAGAAAGAAGTCAAAGCCCTGCAAGGCCCGATGGCAGCTCCAAGAGGAACCCAGGCTGAGGCCGAGGTGGGGGAGCTGGTGTGTGCTCTGGCGATCGCTTCCCAGGATCTGAGGCTGACACATAGATGCGCAGGTCCCAGCCCCTGAAACAGCTGCTCCCTGCTGTCCCAGCCACCCTTCAGGGACAGGAGAACAGTGTGTGTTGCTTCCTGTGAGAGAGAGAGAGAGAGTGCGTGTGTGTGTGACCTCCCATGTGGCTGTCACTGCCCTGCTCACGTTCTTGCATGGATCCCGCTGAGGAACGTCAGAGCCCTGTGTTGGTGGGGTCTGGGTGGCGGCCCTGGCACAGTGGGTGTCTGAAGAGCGTGGATCTGAGCTGGGCAGGGCTGGGGAGAATGTGAACACTGATGGCCTCTAGCAAGGGTTCTGCTGAGAACAGAAACCCAGGAGGAAGCCTTTTGGGGCCAGGCTCACTGGCGGGTGGCAGTGCACAGCCCATGGCACTGTCCTTGAGCTGCCTGTTTCTGTCTTAGGGAAAGGAAGGAGATGCTGAGAAGCCTAGGAACCAGGGTAGGTCCCCATGCCCCTGAACACCTGCCCCGTCAGCAAGCAGCGCATGTCTACCCATTACTAAAAACACAAGCACCTCTCATGGAGTCACTGAAACTATCCTCTCTTGGCTCCGCAGACAGCCCAGGCAGGAACGAGGAGCCACTGAATGTCCCAGACAGCCACTACCTGGACAAGTGAGTCGGGCCAGGCCACTGCCTTGAGTTGGGAGCCTCTGAGGGACACTGGGCAGGGGTGTGTCCCTGACTCCTAATGACCTTCCCAGGATCTCAGACCTAGAACGCGCCCAGGCAGAGGAGACTGCTCCATGGGGCAAGCCATGGTCAGAACCAGCCTGCCTCACCCCTGCATGAAGGCTTCCAGTGCTGACAGCTCTGGGCCCCGCCAAGGGACGGGTCTTGGGCCGGGAGGGAGGCACCGAGCCACTGGCTTGGCCCGCAGTCACCACCTCCCGCCTCTCCCACAGCCTGTGCATCTTCTGCGGGGAGCGGAGCGAGGCCTTCACGGAGGAGGGCCTAGACCTGCACTACTGGAAGCACTGCCTCATGCTGACACGCTGTGGCCACTGCAGGCAGGTCAGGTGCTGGCGTGGGCGCCCCAGACCAGGAGGCCGAGTGGGCCCAGAGCCCCACGCGCTGTAGCTACAGAGGTGGCGTTGTCAGAAAAGCCGCCGCGGGGGCATCTAGGGCTCACTGGGCATTAAGCAGCCCAGGGACAGTCACCAAGCGGCCTACTGTCACGGCCGCCCACAGGCTCCCCAAAGCAGTGGTTCACTGGCATATGACCGGGTGGCCACACTTGGGTTCAGCAGAGACAGCCATGCTCACCTGCACCGGAGCATGTGCAGCCTGGGCTCGCCGTCTGCCCTTGTGATGGTGCCAGCATCACATCCTCAGCTGAGCCCTCCCGCCGTGCTGGCAGTGCGGTGCAGCCTGTGCTTGTCTGTCAGGCCGTCCTGCTGCGAGGCGCCCTGGCACACATGCCTGTTACACTGGACAGCACGGTCTGTCCCCAGGTTGTGGTCACCTCAGCTGAACCCCACAGAGTGAGCAGGGACCAGCTGCCCCCTGTCCTGTGTCTCCTCAGCAGGCTGTCCCCAGTCTCTTGAGGCGTGAGATTTCTCATTAGCTCACCGCCCTGCTAGTCCCACAGACTTCATACCCATATCCTGGGTCCTGGTTCTGAGGTCTTCTGCACCTTGAGGTTTTCCCCTCTCCCACCATGCCCTGGGCCTTCCTGTTGAGAGGGGGGCAGCAGGTGGAGAGCAGACCCTTCCCAGCACTCCAGGGAGGTGTCAAGCAGGCCGTGCCTCATGGCAGGGCGTTCCTGCTGTGACGTGAAAGGGCCAGCAGTCTTGTCTACACACATTCATCCAAGCCCCAGGGAGCCCACATTTGAGCCCAGAACTGCACATTTAACCTCCAAGCCACTTGTGGCTACAAATATTACACCAGCCACATCTAAGTCACCTGTGGCTCTGCCTGTCTGTGGCCTTTGTGTGGTATGGGGTGCAGGAAGTGACCGTAGACACCAGGAAGGGCACCAAGGACACGCAGTGGTACGGTCCCATTCATGCGCTCATACTGCTCTGCGTCCTGGGCCCAGGTGGTAGAGATCGCCAGCCTAACGGAGCACCTGCTGACTGAATGCGACAGCAAGGACACCTTCGGGAAGTGCTACCGCTGCAGCGAGGCCGTTCCAAAGGAGGAGCTGCCCCAACACATAAAAGCAAAGGCGTGCAACCGTGAGTGTCCCGGGGCAGGTGCTACTGTGGCCTCTGCAGGGGACCAGGCGTCTGCGTCAGCAGGCAGCATGCATGCCCTGTCCTTCCCTTGTGCTCACGTGTTCGTGGCTAATGGGATCCTTTTCACCACCATCTCAGCTGCCAGGTCTGAGAAGCTGGCGAACCGGTGTCCTTTGTGCCACGAGAATTTTACTCCTGGAGAAGAGGTGAGGGCCTGACCCAGTAGGGGAGTAGCTTGAAGGAGGAGGAGCCCGGAGGAGGAGCACCCGGAGGAGTCAGTGGCCAGTGCGCACCAGGATCAGAAAGGCCCGCCTGGCCCTGTCTGAGCGGTCAGGCCCTGAGTGTAGACTAAGGCAATTCCAAGGGCACCACTAGGTGCTGCAGCTGTGGGGCACAGTGGCCAGGTCTCAGCACTTGGGGGCATGTCGAGGTAGCCCTGCAGAGTCTGTGGAAGGCACAGCTGGGGCCACTGGCCAGGCCGAAAGGCCCCGCCTGGCCTGCAGTGATTGGGGCTGCCATACTCACTGCAATGCCGCCTCTGCCTGCAGGCGTGGAAGGTGCACCTGATGAGCCCCACCGGCTGCACCATGAACCTGCGCAAGACACACGTCCTGCCCAAGGCCACCGTACCACCTCAGGGTGAGCCCTGCCTATGTGCCCCACATCCCTGCACCCCACAACCTGGCTCCATGCTGCAGCTACTTTCAGAGGTGTCACCGCCCCAGTACCCAAGGGTTGGGGCACAGGCCCTCATCATCTTCTGCAGGGTGGACCCAGGGGTCTGAGAAAGGTGGCGCTAAACAGACCTGTGGGTGAAGCCACTGTCCAGTCCCTGAATCGCTGCTCTACCTACTTCCTGTCAGGGTTACAATGGCCTAGAAAAAGACACACTTTTCATCTTTATAAGATTAATCCAGGTCACTATAGGCTGGTGGCTGAGAAGGGCTCAGTGTGCAGTGGCGCTGCCAGTGCCGCAGACATCATCTTACCAGTGCAGGAGAGAGGCCCTTGCCACATGGGGAGACCCGCCCTCCTTGCCTGGTGCCTGCCCAGGTGTAGCGCAGTCCAAGCCACAGCTGGGCAGTAACACCACCTGCCCTCCATCCTGCCTGTCTCCTGCCCCTCCGCCCTCTCCCACCTGCTGCTGCACGTCTGTTCTGTCTGCAGCCAGACAGCTCCTCACCTCCGTCACCTGCAGACCATGACACCACTCTTCTGCCTGCCCCCCTGCTGACTCTGCCAGCCAAGAGGTGGCTGTTATCCAGCTCCGGGCCCTGCTGTTCACTGTGGGCTCCTCCGGGCACCCCAGGATCAAGCCCAAGCCCGCTCTGACAGTCCCTGAGTCCCCTGTGTCTGTGTCCCCATCACAGGGAAAGGCCACGCAGCAGCCAAGCCAGGAACCTCAGGACCAAAGGCTGGAAGCAAAATCCCGACCCCCAAGGGAGGCCTGAGCAAGAGCTCCCACAGGACATACACCAAGCGGTGACACAGCGGCGTTCTCTCATCAGGGACTAGGCCCTGTCCTGACTCCGAGCCCTTTCTCAGAACACTGGACGCACAGCCCCTGCTCTATCTCTGTGGCCCCGGCTCCCACGGTGGTGCCTGCTCTGCTCCACTCTTGCTAAAAGGTGTGCATAGCTCTAACCAAAGAACCCCGGAGCTGAGCTCCCACCCCAACTCCGTGGCCCTCAGGTTCAGCCCCTCCAGCCCCAGGGGGACCCGGAGTGAGACAGCCAGCATATAGGTGAACAAGGAAATGTAAGAGGAGACTAGAGCTGCAGGAGCCAGCCCCTCATGCAAGCTTGCTCCCAGCCCCAAGTCCCCACCTGTGTGGCCTGTGCCCTCTCTGCCAGGCCCTGGGGACAGTGTGGTGGGATGACATGCCTGGCCAGCCCCTGCTCCACTTCACAGCCTGTCTGCAGGCTTCGGCTCTGGTCCTGGCACCAGACACTCCCTGTGAGCCCAGGCCAGCTCAAGTCTGTCCTGCTGTCCTTTCTCCCCACACTGCAAATGGAGTGGAAGTCTGGTTTTCAGACAATGCATAGGATGCTAAAACACAAGGCACTGCCTCCAACTCGACCCAGACCTCAGGAGAGCACTCCTCGTGGCCAGTGGGACGACCAGCAAGATGAGCTGCCCGCTCTGCACTTGGAAACGCCTATCCTGTCCCATCTTCATGCCCTCCGCCTCAAGTGCCAGGCAGCCATGAGCTGAAAGACAGGCCACCTCCCACAGTAGCCAGGGCGCTGCCCCAACAAGTTTGCATAGACAGCCTGCAAAATGCACTCGGAAGTGTATGGGATGAAGGGAGCTACTGCCTGTGATTACTGTGGGAGCGCTTCTGAGCCCCAACGTGCATCAAAACAGGCTTGAGCAGGAGGGTCGCCGAGAGCTCCAGGCAGCCTAGGCTACGTGGTGAGCTCAAGGCCAGCTGGATCTGCACAGCGAGGCTGTGTCTCAGAGACACTAATAGGTATGTGAACACTGAGCTCCCCAGCTACATTGGTAACCAAGAACTTGGTTACCAACTGATTAACCCCTGCTTTTGGCCAACTAATACCTCATGGTATGGCCAAGTAAGAACAAGACCTACCAAGGTGATCATCTATTAAGAAATCTTTGCATGAGAAGAGAGGTAACATGGAACTGTCAGACAAGGTGAAGTACAGGTGCCAGGGTGGCTGGCCGGCGGAGCTGTGTTTCCACAGGTGTTGGTTGGCCATCATTTTCTAAAGCATCTTTTAAGACTAGAGAAAGCACTTCTATAAATAAAATGAGGAAAATTAACCAAGGAATTAATCTTTTCTCTGCAATCCAAACTTATTAGATATACGTAGTGTGTCCTATCTGTTTTAACTTAAGACATTTGTAAAAATAATTCGTTTTAGCCAGGCATGGCTGCACCTGTAATCCCAGCACTGGGGAAACTGAGGCAGGAGGATCACTGTGAGCTTGAGGACAGCCTGGACTATGTGAGAACCCATCTCAAATACTTAAAAATCCATTTTTAGTAATTAACACAATTGGTGTCCCATCTGATTCTTGCACTGGTTACTGGAGAATCAAGTTTCTGTGGCAGTGGCTCAGCCGGGATTAGTAGCTGCTGAAAGTGTCGTCCAGTTGTCACTCCCAAGGGAGCAAGAGTGGTGCGGGGAGACCAGAGAGGAGCTGCGAGAACCTACAGCCATTCCAAAGTAAATGCCTGGGCTTGGAACGCTAATAAATGAGTTTTCATTTGATTACGTTGTGGGTATTTAACAATATTTATTTATATTTTCGTATTTTAAGATACTAATCTATAAAAGTTATATTGATAAATTTGCATTAGGATACAGATGTAAATGCCTTTAATGAATCTGCAACTTTTTAATGTTTTAACATAATTTTCTATTTGTCTTTATTTCAGGTACCAGAATTATAAAATAATATATTTTTGTTACTTTAGGACATGGATTAATTCACCTTAAGTATATTAATATAATAAAAAGATGACTAAATATTTTGCCATGCACTTCACAGCTACAATTAATAAGCAAACTGTACACCACTAAATGCCAGCATAGCCCAGCACTAGCCTGGAAAGCAGGCTGAAGCTTTTTCGGGGAATTGCGCTGCCTCAACAGCTGAGCCTGGCCTACGCTGCCGCCACCACTAGGGGTTTTACAGTGTGCACAGGTAATGGTGACTCCCGCCAGCTTCCTCCACAGCACACATGCAGGATATTCTAGAGCATCTCGCTGTGCTGAGGAAGCACTCAAGCCCTGGTGACATGCACACCTGAGCCAGCTCCCAGTATGCCACCAGTCAGCCGCCATCTGTTGAAGTGTGGCTGTGCGTCCACACCAGAGCTATCTACTCCTGCAGGTCCCCCGCCTCCACCTTGCTGCTTGGAGCTAATAGCTGAGGGCCCTGCCAGCTCCTGTGCTTTGCTGTCATTGCTGCTGGCCGCCTTCCAGGTCCCCAGCCCCCTTGTGGCAGGAGTTGTGGGTGGCCAGAGGGCAGCACCTGGCTCAAGCTCAGCATAAGGCAAGGAGCTGGCTTAGCAGTGCCTGCGCCTCGGCAGTGAGGCTCATTTGGGGCCCAGGTGAGGATGGCTGTGTGCGGCCTCCTCTCCAGGCATTTGCTGGGCTGTATCTGTATCTGCCTCAGCTCTGCATCTTGGGCCAGTGCCTCCCTAGAAGCAGGCAGCACGCATTGGCCACCCAGACAAGTTCTTGGACTCTTAGGGCGCTGCTACTGCAAAACAGTGGCACTGGGCCACCCCTGTGGACTCTGAAGGAAGCCAGCACCACCTAGTGCTGCGGGGCAGGGGAGCAGAGATCCTGAGAGAAATGAGCAGTACTGGAGTGCCACAGTGACACTTGGGGTGCAGGCCTGGTGTCAGGGACCTCCCCCACCCCAGCACCCCACTTGTCCTGAAGGTCAAGGGCTCCACAGCAGGGTATCCTATCAACCCACACAACCCAGCGTTGCCCCTGGAGGCCACTGCTCACTTGGGCGGGGGTAAGGAGCCCTGGAGAATGCTGTTCACCAAATCCCAGCCACAGATGGGAACAGTGCCTGCAGGGCAGAAAGCCACAGTCCTGTCCAGCTGGCTTAGGATGAGTTGGTAACCGGACCTGGCCTCCCCAGCAACAGAGGCCTGCCTGAGACCCTGCCCAGGACTTGGGGTGCACATGGATGAGTGGTCCCCACATTGCCCAGGTCTCTAGAGGGTGATGCAATCAGTGTGGGTACGTGGGGTGTCTGGGAATCAGCCTCTGCCTGGCAGGATGGGCCCCAGCGCAGCTGCAGCTGAGCCCTGGACACTCAGCCACTAGATCACAGCCTCTCCAGGCCCCACCTGTGGCTGTGCACCCGGGGCCCTCACCTACCTAATCGGTTCGCTTTGGTCAGGGCTGACTGTGGGCCCTGGGCCTTCGGCAGCAAATGGCTGCTGCGTGAGAGAAAGCACCCAGCCTCGGCCACCTGCCAGGCTCCTCCCTCGGGGAAGGGCCCAGGTCCTCCAGGAGGATCTTGGGTGCTCCAGGCAGAGCGGACACTCCGAGCAGCGCCAGCACGAGTGGGGCCGGCCTGTGCCGCTGCACCCCACGCAGCATCATGTCAGGACCTCAGTGACTCCCTCCTGCACAGCCTGGGCCATGGGACCCCGTCAGCCGAGGACACAGCATGCCCGAAGGTGTGAGCTCGGGCTCAGCCGCCCACAGACCACAGCGCACCGACCCTCTAGGCGGCCTTCTTGATGGCGTGCGCGCGACTCTCTAGCGACCGAGTGTGCTCTCAGTGGCTTCTTCCGGCACAGGCCAGAGCATGCTCAGGTCCCCGGAAGTCCGGTGCGGGCGGCGGTGGCGCGATGGCGGTGGCAGCCGTGACCGAGCCCTGGCCCGAGCTTGAGCTAGCGGAGCGTGAGCGGCGGCGCGAGCTGCTCTTGACGGGGCCCGGGCTGGAGGAGCGGGTGCGAGCGGCGGGCGGGTGCTTGCCGCCGCGGCTCTTCACGCTGCCGCTGCTGCACTACCTGGAGGTGAGCGGCTGCGGTAGCCTGCGTGCACCAGGGCCAGGCCTGGCGCAGGGCCTGCCCCAGCTGCACAGCCTGGTGCTGCGGCGCAACGCCCTGGGGCCCGGCCTGAGCCCCGAGCTGGGGCCGCTGCCGGCGCTGCGCGTGCTGGATCTATCGGGCAACGAGCTGGAGGCGCTGCCCCCAGGCCAGGGCCTGGGTCCCGCCGAACCGCCCGGCCTCCCGCAGCTGCAGAGCCTCAACCTCAGCGGCAACCGGCTGCGCGAGCTGCCCGCCGACCTGGCGCGCTGCGCCCCGCGCCTGCAGAGCCTCAACCTCACCAGCAACCTCCTGGACGCCTTCCCGCCCGCGCTGTTCAGTCCCGGCGCGCTGCCGCTGCTCAGCGAGCTGGTGGCCGCCGACAACCGCCTGCGGGAGCTCAGCCCGGACATCGCGCACCTGGCCTCGCTCAAGGTCAGCTGGGGCCGGCACTGGACGTGTTGGGGAGCCCACCAGATATCGCGGCATAATGCTCTGGGGAGTCTGCCCAAGGCACTTAGGGGTCCTTGAAGTGGCTTGCAGCTGTTAGCAAACTTGGCTCCCACTTTGATCAGAATAGGGACGACCAATGTCTAGTCTGTTGCTAAACGTTTGTGAATTGGATTAAGGAGCCTCAAAGGAGCGGAGTTTGCGCGATGCCCCAGGATCAGGTTCCTGTTCAGTGTTTCTCTGACTTGAGGTGGTGGAACCTCTTCGTGGTGAGCGCTTTGGGCCTAGCTGTGGCTCGCATCTTGGAGGTACTCAGGTCCCAGTTTAGGGTGTGGCACAAGCCGGTGCCTGTTTAATCTGATGAGTGACAGGTAGGAGGAGCTGCACCCTGACCAGGTGCTCCGCCTGGATCTCCTTTTGGAGGCAACCGTGCTTGGCTTCTTCCTGCTCCCACTGCCGAGTCTGTATTGACATCTCATAATAAAAAAGTGTAGTTTAGCAACCGAATTTGCTGCACATGTTATTCATGAGACGTGCATCTGATTGTGTGCAAATGTTTATGTAGGAAGGTTTATCTGTGTAGCTGTAGTTCAGAGAAGCAGGGAGGGCACTCGGCAAGATGTCCAAGGCTGTGGGGTGGGCCTCCTCGGGCACCTTGGGCTTGGGGCTTAGGCATCCCTTTACAGCTAACAGTGACATGTGATGTAGATGCTGTCTGCTATCTTATCCGTAGATTTTTTTTGGTTTTCCAGAAGCTCAGTGGGCCCAGTGTGCCCCTTAACACAGTGACTTTCGCATGTGACAGACAGATACACGCACTTCACCCACACAGGTGCCTGCTGGCTGAGCTGGCAGGTCTGCTCTTGGCACTGGTGTCACTGGTGGCTATGTTCAGCTCATTGTTGGCTCCCACCAGGCTTAGAACCTCCACTCACCCCAGCCGGTGGGGACACAGAACAGAGGGGCTCACCCTGGCTTTCGATCCGTTCATCTTGCTCCCCTCCAGTGGGCACTTGGGGCAGCCTTTTTCCCGTACCTTCTGGGGTTCACTCTGTGGGCACAATTATCACGTCCCTCCTGCCTGCATCCACGTGGCCAGCATGCAGGCTTGAGGTGCTGTCCACCTGGGACTTCCAGAGTGGCCGTGGTAGCATCTTAGCTAGAAGAAGCTTTGTGTCAGAATTTCTCCTAACTCTGGGACTGACCTTTCTGTAGCTCACATGGGGACTGCATTTTTTTAAACTTATTTATTCGGTACAGGGTCTCACTACACAGTTCAAACTTGTAGTGATCCTCCTTTCTCAGCCTCCCCAGCGCTGGGATTTCAGGTGTGTGTCACCACACCTTTTCTAGGCTGGCACAGCACACCCAGAGCTCCAGGGTCTGCAACAGCACGCAGTACCGAGGATCGAACTCAGGTCCTTTCACTTGCCAGGAAGGCACTTAGACTGCCGAATTACCTCCTCAGCCCTGGGACTGCCTTCTCCAGAGAGAAATTAATCTAACTTTTTTACTTTTTAACTTTTATTAGTATGTGTGTGTATAATATGCAACTGTTACAGAATTCAGCCGCCTGTTTCTCAACAAAAGAAACTGAAATCAGCAAGTGTTTCCCAGTTGGTTGGTTGGTGTGTGTGTGTGTGTGTGCAGGGTCTCATGATGCAACTCAGACTCAGTGATCCTCCTGATTTCTGCCTCCCCGGTGCTGGGATTATAAGTGATTACAGGTGTGTGCCACCATGCCAGGACTCCATAGCTGGCTCAGCACACCCAGGGGTGGGGCTGGTGCAGCATGTGGTACCAAGGATTACACCCTGGCCCCCGGCGCTTACCTAAGCAAGTGCTTAGTCCACTGAGCTATATCACCAGCCCTTCCCCAGTTTTTTTTTTTAAACTTTATTTATTTATGTGTTTGTTTGTTTGTTTTTAATTATGGCCCACTCAACCTGCCCTGGGGGCAGGGTTGGCACAGCATGTGGTGCCGGGGATCGAACTGCAGTCCCTGCCACCACCTAAGCTTTCCTAAGCAGGCGCTTTAGACCACTGAGCCATCCCATCAGCCCCTTCCCCAGTTTTTTAATGTCCTTAGTTTCTGGGGACAACGTATGGCCACTGTTGGCCAGGGGCAGTCCCTTCTGCACCTCCCATGGGGCTGTTTGGTGTCCACCCTCATAGTGACAACATTGGATTCCCCTCCCATCAGCATATCCTGTGCACATGCAGGGCCAGGCAGAACCCCACAGAGCCTTTGTCTGCAGGCCAGGTGGCCTGTGCTCCCTCTGGGGTCCAAGCAGTCATCCAGCAGGGTATGGGGTCCTAGAACCATGCACATACCACCTCACCCTGTCCAAGGGCTACCAGGACGTGGGAGCCCAGCACCCCAGCTTGGCTACAGCCTCTTCACATGCCCTCCCTGCCTAGGAGAGCCTAGGGGCTCCCTGTTCCTGTGGGGCTCACCCTTCATGCAGAAACTAGCTTTGCTTCCACCACAGGGCATTTTTCTGGGTCCTGGGCCATGGTGAGCAGAACTGTGGCAGCAGGTGTGCCTGGTCAGCAGAGCTGTGGCCTGTTTAGCAAGGGCTCCAGATCAGGGGCTCTGTGCCCAGCTCCCTGAGCTGCATCTCTGGATACCCTTCCTGTTTCCAGAGAGCCTCCAGGCACACCCTGAGCTACCAGTGAGGCCTTGCTTCATGCTGTGTCACGCCCTTGTCCTACAGTGAGGACTTCTCTGCAGACCCCTTCTCAGCAGGCTCGTGAAGCAGCCTGGCACCCTGCCTGCTTGCTCTGGCTTTCCAGCCTGCTGCTTTCATGCCACCAGTTCCCTGTGTGTCATCTGGTAGGGCGGGTGGGGGCAGCGCTGCCCCAAGCAAGTGGCATAGAATGGTGAGATGTTGAGCGTTTCCCAGCAAGGGTGGGAGGGTGGGGGAGGCTGAACGCTGGCATCCTGAGCTTAGGAGCGATGCACGCTATAGAGGGTAGGAATGGTTCTGGGAGGCCAGGCTCTGGGTGATCTACCTAGCCATGGAACAGTGGCCCTGCTTCCCTCCAGACCCCAGAATCTGAGACACCCTCAGCCCACTCTGTTTATATGGCTGACATACTTCAGAACTTTTGTTTGCTTGCTTGTTTGTTTTTATGGCTGGCTCAGCCTACCCTGAGGGCAGGGCTGGCGCAGCATGTGGTGCCTGGGATCGAACCGTGGTCCCTGCAGCCGCCCAAGCTTTCCTAAGCAGGCGCTTTAGACCACTGAGCCATCCTGCCAGGCCCCGTGGCTGACATACTTCAGAAGGAAAAATTCCACAGCCCTCAGGTGCCACTGAGCTATGAGTGTGGCTCTGTGCTGTTGTGGTAGGGCCTGGTTCCAAGGTAATTGTGTGTGGCAATCATTACAAATTCTGAAACAGTGCCAGATACAGGCAGACACTCTGATCCCAAGCCTCTTGACTGAGGCTTCCCCCTCCTGCAGTGACTCTGGTGTTGGGCATATTAACCCACTCTGGGCTCGATGGCAACCCCGACCCCCAGGGTGCCCATGTTCAGGCTGGCCTCAGGTACCGAGCCGTCTCCTGTAGGGGTGTGAGTTCTCTTTCTTGTCTTTCTGCCAGGCTATTCTGGCTCTTCCCTTTCTCCAAGTGTCTGTTCCATCTCTGGGGCTGTGTGTGTGAGCTGTATCACCTTTGCCCTGCTCTGGGGTCCCCAGCCTGGCAGCCTGATCCAGAGGTTCCCCCAGAATCCTGTCTGCCTGTCTTGAGCCTTGAGATTGTCCTCCCTCCCCGAGCCGTAATGTGTGGCAGAGTCCCTGCCCCTCCAGCTCCCACACCACACACTAAGGACTGAGCCCCAGAGTGGTGGCTGAGGGTCCACCTTGGCAGCCACCCCAGAGGGTCAGGTCACGGGCTCCATGCAGAGCACCCCACTGGCCCTGGAGAGCATGAAAAGGCAGTATTTACTGCTGGTCTCCAGAAGGGAGCAGGCAGCCCAGGGCAGGTGTTGGAACCAGGTAGGGGCCAAGGCCCTGTACCCACAGGAGCCCCGCCCTGCTCAAGAAGGGGAATCAGCCCAGGACAGCCAGCGGTGATGGCAGTGAAAGGCTCTTCCTCTCCATCATATCTGAGGGCCTTTAAGGCGCAGATGTAACGACACCACTGCCTTTTCCAGGTCCCACAGAGGCCAGAGCTGTCACCACCAGCCACTTCACAGCCCCCTTCCCACCAGGCACCCAGGGAGCGCAGACGCTGTGTTGCTGGTGATGCCATGATTCCATAGGGGGAAGACTGGGGCTGCCTGGAGGCTTGGCCATGTTCTTTCTTTCTTTGCTTAACTTTTAAAATTACCCTATCTGGGAGCCTTACTCAAGGGCAGAAGTATAGGCTTCCTAAAAGCAAGTGCACACCCGGAGCCAGGCCCCTTCTCCCCCACCTGGTGACCGAGAGCTGCCTGGAGCTGGTGCCTTACCTGTAATCCAGCAGGAGGAGGAGCCATTTCATCCTAGGAATGGTCAGTGGTCGTGTATCCTGCAGAAGCCCCTTGGGTGGGCCCCATCCTTGTGGGCAGGGGGAACCCAGTAGGAGGGTGGACTCCACAGTGTGGCCACAGCTCCCAGAGCCCCACAGACAGGGTGGTCCACCTGCCCCAGCAGGTCCCCGTACCTCCCTCCGTGTCTTCCCAGACCCTGGACCTCTCCAACAACCAGCTGAGCGAGATCCCGGCCGAGCTGGCAGACTGTCCCAAGCTCAAGGACATCAACTTCCGGGGCAACAAGCTTCGGGACAAGCGCCTGGAGAAGATGGTTGGTGGCTGCCAGACCCGGTCCATCCTGGAGTACCTGCGCGTTGGCGGCCGCGGGGGCCGGGGGCGGGGCCGGGGCGATGGTTCCGAGAAGGAAGATGCCCGGAAGAAGAAGCGAGAACGCAAGCAGAGGCGGGAGAGTGGCGAGGGTGAGGAGGAGGTGGCCGACGCGGCCAGGCTGCTGCTCAGGGTCCTGCACGTCTCTGAAAACCCCACGCCCCTGATGATCAGAGTGAGCCCCGAGGTGCGGGACGTACGGCCATACATCGTGGGTGCCGTCGTGCGAGGCATGGACCTGCAGCCTGGGAACGCCCTTAAGCGCTTCCTCACCTCCCAGGTGGGGCCCGGGCGTGAGCTGGAGGGGCCAGGGCATGGGGCATCACGCACTGGGGAGATGGGGTACAGGTCGAGCCACCTCAGTTGGTCCCTCTTGGGAGTGCAAGCACAGCAGCCCTGGTTCTGAGGATCAGGTACCTCACCACCCTGCCTGCAACCCTCACGCTCCATCACTCCGGGAGCCCCTCATTGCCGCTGACAATAGGCGAGCCTGAACTCTGGGCTAGACAGGTAGATTTTCTGGTTTCTGCAGAAGTTGCGCCTCATACTGGGCAGCATGGAAGTAGCAGGTCTGGGCAGCACACTTCCGAGAACTGCTTGGCTTTAGATCAGCCTGACTTCATAACGTGGCTTCCAGGGACGTCTGCCCCACTGTTAAAATACAAAGCACGCGTATCCCTGCGGGGGGGGGGGGGGGGGGCTTCTCCAGGCCATGCCCAAGCAGGCTGTGTGGGGGCTGGCGCTTCTCCCTGGAGGCCTAATGGGGGTGCCCTGAGTTCTACCTCAGGGTAGGCTCTTCAGAGTCTCAGGGAGGGGTCTCCTAGCACCAGGGGACCTAGCACAGCTAGAGCAGATGCTGTACTTTCACCAGTGCAGTACTGACTTAGTGGGAGGGCCTCGGTGGACCCCAGCAGGCCAAAGACTACTCCTACCCCATTACAGACTAAGCTCCACGACGAGCTCTGCGACAAGAGGACAGCGGCCACCATTGCCACCCATGACCTCCGCAGTGTGCGAGGGCCCTTGCTGTACACAGCCAGGCCACCCCAGGACCTCAAGGTACCGCCCGCTCTAGCTGCGCCTCACAGTCTCCGTAGTGTTTCTGTGTAGGACGCATGGCAGTTGGGGTGGCGCTGATTTGGGTACGACACACAGTGTCAGTGGTGGGATTGATCCCTGGCCTGGCCAGCTCGGCCCATCTCCCTCGCTGGCTTTTGAGGACTCAGAAGTTGTGACCCACTTGTTCTGGAGCCGGGCTTGAAGGGAAGCTCAGCTCAGTCCTTAAGAGCTGGCACTTGGTCCCGTGCAGCTTCCGGTGTGGCCATGCAGGGTATGGCATGCAGGCTCCACCCACCCTTGTTTCCCCGCCCTGCTCACAAGCCGGCTGGCTCCCCAGAGAGACTTGCAGGAGGGTGGGTGGAAGTCACCAGAAGCTCAGCTGGGAGCTGGGAGCTGCGTCTAGGAGGCGAGCTGGTCTTTGGGGTCCTGCCCTGCAGATCATGCCCTTGGGGCGGAAGGAGGCCAAGGCACATGAGCTGGTACGGCAGCTGCAGCTAGAGGCCGAGGAGCAGCGAAAGCAGAAGAAGCGGCAGAGCGTCTCTGGGCTGCACAGGTGGGTCAGCTGCACCCCAGGTCCCAACACCTGCCTCTCGAGTGCAGGAGCTGCCAGGGCACAGTGGGTGCCTTCCTCGGTGCCTCAGGAAGGAAACACTGGACTGGCACAGTGAGCCTGGGCCTCACAGGGCTGTTCAGAGGCCAGTGGTGCTAGGACAGGATGAAAAGGAGCCAATTGGAGGCCCTGATCAGGGTCCTGGAGTGCTGGGGTGTGGGGTTCACTGTATGCAGGGGCTCTCCTTGCCTAGGCTTCATTGCCACGTGACCCCCACGCCCGGTGCCACTCCCAGAGTCTGAAGAGCTCTGACTGTCCGGCCAGCCCCTGGCCTGGTGAGCAGCTGCCTGCTCTCAAGGTCCTCGTCGAGGTCCGGGAAGTTTGTGTCCATCCCACGGGAAGTTCCTGGAGTTCTAGCGAGTCAGTTCCAATCTACCACCACGCCCAGTGCAGCTTATGGTGAGGACAAAGACACCGAGGCATGTTTGCCTGCTGTTGTGGAGAGCCCAGGGGCCCAGGGTCCAGCTGGGATGTTCAGCCGGGATGCTCTCAGCAACAAAGGCTTTGAGCCTAGGCTGTACCAGGCTTTACTCCTTTGTGAAGAGAGGCGTGGCTCCAGGATGAGTGGCTGTGAGGGGCGGGCAGTAGGCGAGCCCCTGGAGCCGGGCTGGGAGGCCCCGAGTCCCCTCTGCCGCATGCAGTGTGAGGACCTGCATGGCACAGTCGAGGCAGTAACTAGTGCTCTGGGGCTGGTGCTTCAGCTCTCACGTGTGCACTTCTGTGCCCCAAGAAGAAGTCGCTGCCTTATACCTGGAGGCTGACCCCAGCAGAAGGCACCCGCCCAGCTCACACCGCTCTGTCACTGTGCTTCCCAGCAGCACGGCCGGACCAATTTGCAGTGCTTAAAGCTGGCCAAGGGCCTAAGGCCACGTCCTGGCCAGCTCCGCACACATCATATGTGGAGGTGGGGGCAGCTGCTCATCCTTCCGTGAGCGCTGTTCCTGTGCTGCTCCACACCTACCACCATGCCCCTCCACACAGGTACCTGCACCTGCTGGATGGCAAGGAAAACTACCCTTGCCTGGTAGACGCAGCTGGAGACGTGATCTCGTTCCCGCCCATAACGAACAGCGAGAAGACGAAGGTGGGCAGGGGCCTCTTCAGAAAGTCCCCTCTAGTGTCAGTGTACGAAAGAGGTGCCTCTGCGTGGCATGGCAGGTGCCGCCCGTGGCCTGCACTGCTCCTTGGGCGGTGGTGGTGGTGGTGGTGGTCGGGTGGCTCCCCTCCCCTCTGCTTTTCCTGAGGATGCACGTCCCAGCAGCTGAGGCCTGCGTTAGGCAGCTCTTCTGCTCTGAAATCTCTCTGTTTTTAAGATTAAGAAAAGCACCTGTGACTTGTTCTTGGAGGTCACCAGTGCTGCAAGCCTGCAGATCTGCAAAGACATCATGGACACCCTCATCCTGGTGAGCACTGGCCCCTGCTTCACCTGGGGCCTGGCCCAGCAGCCCATCTCTGGGGCACCGTTCACTGCACAGCTAAAAAGATGTTTTTCTTTTGCAGAGAATGGCAGAAATGAATAAGAACACCTTAGAAAACAGAGAGGAAGAGTCGCTGTCTGACACAGACGCTGATGCTGCTTCTGGACACCTTCTGGGTCCCCAGAGGAGCCCACACGCTGGGCAGGATGGGCAGTGCCCTCTGGTGGTGGAGCAGGTCCGCGTGGTGGACCTAGAAGGTGGCCTGAGGGTGGTGTACCCTTCCAAGGCAGACCTGGCCACCGTCCCACCCCACGTGACCGTGGTTCGCTGAGGAGCACAGCCTCAGTGGGGGCTCTGCGGGGAGTGGGGTGGTTGCTTGGTGTCTTTGAAGTTTGTGTATTCCTTGTTTCCTGGGTGATTCTGATGTGAACCATGCTGTGTGACCAGTACAACACTAAACTGATTTTCCTGCTTTGTGGGATGACTCAAACGCCAGAAAATGCTGCAGACACCTGGCTGGGGGACATTGGAGGACGGTGTCTGCAAGGTGAGGCGCCTGCTGCCTTGGGCATGCACTGGCTGCACACGGCCTCTTCTGAGATGGCGTCTTTGTCATGTCATTGCGTGGCAGTACTGTAGCACGTCATGGCGCCCGGCGGCAGCAGTCCTTTCTTATTTAAAAAAAAGTCGTTGAAAATGACTTGGATTTGGTAGGCCACTGTAGGACCGTGTCTGTGTGCTGGGCTAGGTGCTGGCACTGGCGTTGGGCCACAGGCAGTCATCCAGGGGCAGACAGTGGCCCGTTGTCCATGGTCATCAGCTGCTAAGAGCATAGGAGTGGCTGGAGAAGGCTTAGGTCTCAAGCCAAAAATGACAAGTCCACGTGCCAAGCCAGTGTCTGCCCGTCTTGTGTCGTAGGTGTGCTCCATGTGTCTTGTGTGTGCGCCCAGCATATGCCTCCTCCCTGGAGCCAGAGCTTAGTCCCCAGGCCCAGCAGCTGCTGGGGCCTTGGTGGCCTCGTCGCCTTACCGTCTGGCTCCAGAGGGAAATAGTGTGGTCAGCTTTTAATTCCACAGTATGGTCTCTGTTCAGACAGTTTCACATCTCTGTAAAGGGGCACATGGTTTTCTGGCTTGTTTGCAGGAGACTCACTGACCTGCAGGGCCAGAAAGGCCCAAGTCCCTCATTGGTGGCATGTGACAGCTTTGTGGGTTTCCAGAGCACTGCAAAACGTGGGCCACTGCCCTGCCTCCCTGGCAGACCCGGCAAACTAGTCCCTACCAGCCTCCCTGCCAGCACTGCTGGGGACCGGGAGATGAGGCCCAGGCTCCTGGGGACCTGGCCAGCTGCCCCAGGTGCCACATTTCCTTCCCAGTGGCTCCCATCGACCTGCTGGACATCTGCTGCGCGTGGCCCTGCTCATCACTGTGCAAGTCACTGTGAGGCCATCAGGGCTGCTAGTGCTGAGGCTGCCCAGGCGCTGAGGCTTCCCTGGGCGTCTGCCTGCTAGGAGGGGCTGCATGGCAGTGGTACCCTCTGCTTAAAGTTCTGGGGCCCAGTGGCCACTGCACTGATGCCAGCCCAGCCCCTGCCGTGTTCTTGTCTGATGCAGCTGAATATGTGTGACATCTGGGGACATTCTAACTGATAGCAGAAACCTCTTTGGTGTTTCCTTTTCCCATCCAACTCTAATAAAAAAGAAAAAAAAAATGATTTGATAAGCAGCAGCTCTGCAGCGATTCTTTCCCACGGCTGTTACTGGAGAGCCTTGGAATCCATGCAAGCCCAGCACTGCTCACACGGGGACAGTGAGGACCTACTCTGCCAACCCCATCCAGATTGGAACCCTACCCAGGACTGTCCCTCAGGCCAGGCCTCCACCCATGCCATTTGCTACCTGCCTGGAGCTCTTGGACACCTAGCCTGGGCTGCCCTTGGGGCTAAGGACGGGGCTGGGCCTAGGCCTGCTCACTGGAGGGTGGCCCGAGGCTGCAGGTGCCCTAGTGCCCAGCCTATGTGAGCCTCAGCTCTGCCTGGCTGCCAGGCAGCTGCTGGCATCAGCCCGGTGCTGAGCCAGCCCAAAGCTCCTGGCTCACTTCCCCTCTGACCTCCTGGCGGGAGTCCTCATGCTCACATTGCTCCTCCTCGGCCCCACACAGCTCCCACCCGAGGATGCCTGTCTCGGGCACCCTGCAGACCAGGGCAGGTGCATGAGGGTGGCCTCCTGTGCCCAGCACACTGGTCGGTCCCCAGCCTACGGTGGTGTCGGCCAATGGGCTGGAGGTGTTGGTATGGTTTTCACAATGACCCAGCAGTTAGCTCACCCACTGAGGGTCCTAGCCTGGGGCCTGTGGGGAGGAGGAAGCTGCCTGCCCCTCCATCCCCCACCCCCAGCCTGGTCAAACCCTGTTTGTGTCCCTCTCCTACCACTGAGGACTGCAACGTCCTTTTGGGAAAAACAGCCCAGACCAAAGTCCCCAAGATAGCTGCAGGCACCTCAGGGCTACCGAGCCTGTCCTCATGGGGTCAGGTAAGGAGGGAAGAGGTTACCACGTCCAGGTCCTCTGTGTCCTCTCAAGAGGCCCCGAGTAGGAGGGGCACATTCCAGAGCTAGGAGCCAAGCAGGGGGTGGTCCCTCCTGCATGGCTGCCAGGCCACACACAGGTCACCGTCCTGTCCCCCAGCAGGTTTATTATACACAGGCATTTGGCCCACACAGGGGAAGTGGGTGATCCTGAAGGCACGTGGTATGGCAGGGTCTGTCCCTGGCAAAGGGGCTGCCCATGTTGGGGGTCTCCTCAAAGGACCAGAAGACTGGGCCAGGGGCTGCCTAGGTTCTGGGCCCCAGGGTGGGAGGATGGCACCCAGTATGGCCTAGACTCAGCCCAGGAAGAAGGGCTCTGGCTGCAGGGCCAACCTGGGCTGTCCTGCAGCTTGTGCCAAGCTGGGCCTCCAGGGACCCACACACCACACAGGCAGTGTCTCTGGTCCTGCGAGGGACCTCTGTTCTGGGAACTGTTCCATGCATCTGTGTCCCTGTCTGCTTGCACACACGGGTGCTTTCTGTGCCAGCACCACCGCTGCCCCACGTGCCAGCCTGCCCTCGGGGCCGTGCACACAGATGCCCCTAAGCCCGCGCATGTGTGTGAGCTGGACAGCCTTCACTTGCACTTGTGCACGTAGTAGCCAGTGACGTAGCCCAGGATGAAGATGACCCAGAAAAGGGCCACCCCGGTCAGCACCTTCATGGCGATGCCCAGCTTGCCTGTGCACAGCTTCTGGAAGATCCTAGGGTGAGAACCACCCAGCAGTGAGCTCGGGGCCCTCCCACATGCATAGAGGGCTAGGGCCCTGGGCAACTAGGTGCTCCCTGGAGCTGGATGCCCACCCACCCAAGAACCGCCCCATGGGAAAGCCCAGGCACTGGACACCCAGCACTGGCACAAGCTAGGCTGTGAGTGGGACAACTGGGGTGCCCCGCGGTTGCAGCTGGGTGGGCGTTTCCTCCCACTCACTTTCTGCAGCATGAGGCCTCTGTGCTTGACACGGCGCCAGCCACCCTGACTTCTTCCTGGCTGCTGTTTTCCCACCTGCTGTAGTGGACACGGCTCTCCAGGGATTCCATGGTACAAGCCCCAGGGAAGGCTGAGGCAGGCTGCTAGGGAGGGTCAGCCTGGAGGGTGGGAAGGGACACTCAGACAGCTAGTTTACCAGAGTGGTTACACAGTAACTCACCCAGGTGATAGAGGGAAGACAAGGCCACACAGGGATTCCGGCCCTCCAAGCCAGCCCTGGCCCCAGCCCTGACCCCAGCCCTGACCCCAGCCCTGAAAAGGGCCTCCTGCAGGCTGCATTTATCGGGAAGCTGCACCCACTGGAGTCACCCTTCCCTGGGGGCGGCAGGACCCTGCCACACTGGCCACTGTGCCCAGCCGATAACCACCCTCATCCCTGACACGGCAGATAAAGCCCCAGGCTGTGCTTGGGAGAGCTGGCAAAGACAGGCATGGCCAGAGGCGTTGGCTGGTACAGCCTGGCTGGCCTGGAAGAGGTCTAACCCTGGCACCAACCTTCTGCCGCCTGGCCCCTGCGCGCCCTCCTGGCGTCCAGCCCCAGCTGTGAGGACCCCCACTCTTGGTGTCCAAGCTTAGCTGGGTGAGGCTGGGGTCCTGCACAGAACTGCCTGGGGCACAGCAGGCCCAAGCTCTGCAGGGTGCCAACCCAGATGCCAAGATACCAGGAGATGCCCCACACACTTGCGTCTGCTTCAAGTGGAGCTCCTGCCTGGGAAGGCCAAGTGTCACCCCAGGATGGTGTCACCAGGAGGGCTCTATATCCCTTCTTTCCCATGTCACCCACTGTAGGGAAATGCTGGGTCCAGCACAAGGAATGGTGGAGTTTTGTTTTCATGAAATTAACTGTAGCCGGGTGTGGTGGCTCACGCCTGTAATCCCAGCACTCGGGAGGCTGAGGCAGGAGGATTGGTGCGAGTTCGAGACCAGCCTGGGCTACAAAAGTGAGCTCAAGGCCAGCCTCAACTGCATAGCGAGACTTTGTCTCAAAAAGACAAAAAAAAAGAAATTAACTGTAATCACCTCCTTCCTGCCTTGATATAATGGCTGGTGCGGCAGCAGCCACCATGCCACCCATACATCCACGCAACACTAGCCGAAAGAGGACGGGCTCTAAATCCACACCAACAACTGCCCGCCTATGGTGGGCTTCTGGGAGGGCAGCTACTCACTTGTTTAAGCTGCAACATGGGATCCTCAGATTTGCTGACTGAGGGCCAGACCACCAAATGCCAGCAGGGTGTCCTGTGCTGGGCTTTTGGGTCCCCCATTCAACTGCTGCTCAGCTTGAGTGGTGTGATCACAGGCACCCTGCCCCAAGGGGCTCTGGTGTACTTCGGAGACACCGTGCACTTACCAACAGCGATCCCGTGGGCTGGCTCAGCACTGCTGCCTCCACGGCCTCTGGCCTGGGGGAAATAAACAGCGGAGTGAGGCATGGCGGGAAGGGATCGGGCCCGGGAGGCCCTCCCGCCCAGGAGGTCTTAGGCAGTGGGGGCGGCCTAAAGGTGCAAGGAGAGCAGCACAATTGTAACCACCCCTCTCGCTGGCAAAGTTCCTCAAACCTCACCTGCGCCCCCGCCGGCTGGGCGGGCCGCTGCACCTCCACCGGGCCGGGAGGGGCGGAGCCAGGGCATCTGGGGGCGGGACCCGGGCCAATGGGGGACCCTGGTTGGGCGGGGGCGGAGCTACGGGCGGGATCTTAGATGGTGGGGCGGGGTCGGGGTCGGGGCCAGTGCAGGGGCGGGACAGGGCAGAGCCGCGGATCGCCCCCGCCTTCCAGGCCCTGGCCGCAGGATGGCGTGCAGACTAAGTTCCAAAATTGAAGAGGGGAAAGAGGCAGACAGCTGCTCTGCTGAGCGCCCCTTACCTTACTTCGCTTGCCTAAAGGGCCTGGCTTGAGCGCCCAGGACGCCCCAGGGGACTCGAGCTGGCTCGTACACTCTGCTGTAATCCCCGGGGAGCCAAGAAAGACATCCTCACAGCTGGGCATGTGGCCGTGGACCCGCGCAGCCCTGGGAGGGTACCCCCCATACACAGCCCATCCCAGGGGTCCTGCTATTAAGGAGTATCCTGGCCAGTTGTGTCCCATAGCAGAAGGTTCCCCCTGTCAAGTGTGAGCTCTAGCAAGAGCACCATCGCAGGCCTTCTGTACTCTGGGTGCCGGGAGGGGACCCAGATCGGCGTAGGTCTCCTCAGGAAGAAGTAGGGACCCCGAACAGGTGTGCTGCCCACCTCCCCGCCCTCACTGGAGTGCGCATGCCCGGTCCTGAGCACAGGAGAAGCAAAAGGTGAGGCTGAGAGCACACCAGGGTTTACTCCGCAGTCAGACATAGGGAATCCGCCCCGCAGCTGGCCATGTAGCACCACTGGCCTACTTGGACAGTATCTTCCTGGACTTGCTGGGCAGGATCTCCGCCTGCTGTGGCGGGGGCACCTTGACACCAGTCTGCTTCAGCTGGTTGTAGTAATCATTCCTCTCTGAGACGACCCTCTACAGGAGAAACTGCCGTGAGTGGCCCTCCCAGCCAGCTAAAGGCAGGGCTGGGGGCAGGCACATGATGTGTGCAGAGAATGCCAGTTTCTGCCTGGTTTCTCACACTGATGTCTGCTCATGTGGTTAAAGCTTCTGCTTCTGCCGCTGAAGAACAGGACAACACACCACAGTCCCCAGAGGTGAAAAGTCCCCAAGGGTTGCCAACGCAAGTGGGCACCAGAGTACTGACTGTCACAAGCAGATGATAAAGGCAACAAGGCCCTGGTGCCCAGGGACAGCAGCTCATGGCATAGCAGAAGGAGCGTGCTTAGAGCCCC